>JASAMX010010525.1:0-27156 GCA_030248175.1 Microlaimidae sp. YZB2_3 | reverse complement strand
GGGGGCAATAAAACGGGGGGGGCAAGCAGGGGGAAAGAAAAAAGAAAAAGGAGAAAAAGAAGGGAAAAGCGAAAAAGGGACAAAAAAAGCGGAAATAAGGTAAAAATAGGTCTAAAATGGCTTAAAATACATTGAAATAGGCTAAAAACTGCAAAAAATTCGCGATGATGGCGTCATCATAGGTCAAAAATGGCGTCATATTTTTAGGGTACTTTTTCATTTTTTGGCGGGGGGGGGGGGCAATAAAACGGGGGGGGGCAAATCCTCCAATAAAACGGGGGGGGGGGGCAATTTCAGACCGTGCACAGGTCTGATTATTAGCTTCTTTTAGAAAAAATTGCTTGGTGAGATTCATAGGGCGTTTTTTTTTGGGGGGGGGGGAGGGACAGAGGGGGGTCCACCCATCCCTAGAGCCAAAATTTTGTAACCCCTAAACCGCTCAGGCGCCCCCTCCTCAAGCTCTCGAGAATGAATCCGGGCCTTACCCCCTGCTGACCAATTTTGGAAGTATACAATTTCATTATTTCCAAACACGGTTTTTCAGGTTTGGACACTAAGTTGAGCAACTAATTTTAGGCCTAGGGTGGCCGTGTTGAGGACATAAAATTCAGATTTACGCGCTGGGAGGACTGAACTTATTTAGTTAAAAAAATTTTGTTAAAAAATTGGACCCCCTGATCACCCTCCCCCTAAATTTGAAATTCTCGAACCCGGGATCGACCCCCTAAAAGCCAGGGGGGGGTCACCACCAAAAAATATTGGCCTTCCACCCGGGAGTGGATCCCCCGGAGCGGACCCGACAAAAAACACCTATGGTAAGATTAATATATTGTAATTTGCTAACTAACACTGTTAAAATACTTTTGTTAATTGAAATAACTGAAAAAAAAGTCTCTAGATTTAAAGAGACATAATGTTTTGTCTTAAAAATTTTTAGGTTTAGAGTTTTGATACTTTTCGACAAAACCTAATACCAGAATTAATTGTATGAAATTTAGATACCTTCAATAAGTTAACTGAACAACAAAAGAAATAACAAACAATAACAAAATCATATGGACATTACGGCACATTAGTGCCATAAAAGTTACACACGATAAATACATAAAAATTTTTGATACCAAAATAGTTACATGATAAAAACCTATAATACTTGAAAAATCAATTATCTTGAAACAAAACACGATATACAACAGGTGATTGGTATCAATACTAAAAAAATTAAAATCATTGCATACTTTCAAAATGTTTAAAACACATAATTAATTTCAGTTTATACAATATAACTTAAATACTACTAACGTCGTTAGACTATGCACAAACTAACCACTGTCATTATAAAAGAACACGTGACTGTGACTCATTATGTAGTTAATAGGGTCCTGTTTTAAAATTAAAATAAGCCACAGCCACAGATATTTTATACAAACTGTGGCTCATTTTGCCGTAGTAATGACGATAAACAACATTCAGTACAGTATTGAAAACCACAGAAAGAAGTTTGAGCTGTGATCCACTGAAAAAAAGTTTTTTTAACCGAATAAAACAATATAATAAATAAATAGTAATTAATAAATAAGTTTACACTTATACAAGATAGGTCCCTGATTCAGGAACAAAATAAATTTATTTTTTTATTATTTGATTTACATAATAAATATTGTTTTATTAATACACTGCTAATTTTTGCACTAAAATAACTTTAAAATTATGCCACAATTACTGTCATTAGATATCAATATTTCAGATTATTGAACTGTTTTAAATAAATTTATGTTAACATTTAAGGGATACTTTGAAAATGTGAACAATAAAAGACTAGGTAGGTTTTGGAAAAAATGTAGAAAAGCAACCCATTATTAGGACATTGTTTCTCTGGAGTCCATTTTGCGTTTCTGCCTATAATTTTTTTTAATTTTAGGCAAAACGAAAGGATACTTTGAAAATGTGAACAATAAAAGACTAGGTAGGTTTTAGAAAAAAATGTATAAAAGCAACCCATTATTACGACATTGTTTCTCTGGAGTCCATTCTGCCTATAATTTTTTTTAATTTTAAGCAAAACGAAATAATTTTTAGTGTTAGAAACTACTTTTTTGCATGGTTCCCGTGCGTGAATACCTTTCCCCGGATTTTCGCGGGGAAACCTTCGCTTCACGGTGGTAGTATCTATTTTAGAGATATTGTTCAGCTTCTGATTTATAACCTTGTATAACTTAACCATTAAGAATATTTTAAATGGCGTTTTATAAGTCTAACTTAAATTAAAATAACGTTTTTTAAAAAAATTTTAGTCAATTATATTTACACCCAAAACATTGAACCTACCGCGAAACATATAAAGCAAGGCACTTTAAATATATTTAGTGCATTGCATTGACTAAATATTTACTCCGGTTTGTTCAACTAAAACCATTAAAGTTTTTTTATTAAAACCTAAAAAAAATAAATAAGCTATTGAAATGTCTTACGATTGTAGCAGTGGCGTGCCCAGAATTTCATTTCGTGGGCGGGGGGTCTGGGGGGGTAAATACTAACCTTGAAGGGGGGTTTGGACTCTAGAGGCGAGAGCCCCCAGCGGGGTCAAGGGGTAGAGTAGAGCCCCTTGTCAGAAAGGGAGTGCGGGGGGCAGAATGCCCCCCGGGGAGAAAATTTTTAATTTAAGGCGCTAAAATACACTAGAAATTTTAATTTTGTACATCGGCCACACATAGCAGTTTTCCATCTAGCAAGCCAGTGGACAAATACAGCTCTTTTGTGTGTGGAGTTTGTAGCACTGGCCTTGCAGGAACACCTATACTGACCATGTACGACGTTAAATAGTAAGATCAATATTAGGCACGACTTAAAAAATCCTTTAGACAAAGACCTCGGAATGGGTGAACACTGCATGTAGTGAACACTCTAGCGGTAAAGGTTACCAACATTGTTATTAATGTTGGACGAAGAGTCTTAACCATAGGGGTGAAACATTTTCGCCCCTCCTGGCTTGTCTTAGCGCCTGCCCTTTGCATAATCTGCATAGGGAAGATAAGTTTCAGCCTATTCAACAACAACAACAAAGAAATTTTAATTCCAGATGATACTTATTTACAAAATTTAAGGTTTTTTTTATCACTTTACTTTTAAAACATGTGTGTAATACGTTAATAAAAGGTTAATAGTGTCTATAGTAGTTTTATTTAACATTTATGACCAGACCTGTGCTCTGCCCCCTGGGTTTTATTGGGGGGGGGGCGATTCAAAAAACGGGGGAAACTTATTTGAAACGGGGGGGGGGGGGGCAGAGCTAGGGAATCAGAAAAAGGAAAGAAAATAGAGAAAAAAGAAGGAAAAAGAAAAAGACAAAAAAGCGAAAATAAAGTAAAAATAGGTCTAAAATGGCTTAAAATGCATTGAAATAGGCTAAAAACTGCAAAAATTTCGCGATGATGGCGTCATAATAGGTAAAAATGGTGCATATTTTTGGGTATTTTTTATTTTTCCGCGAGGGCGGTAGGCAACATGGGCGTAGCCAGGGGGGAGGGTCTAGTCTAGACCCCCCTTGTGGGTCGGCAAAGGGAAAAATTTTGGGTTAGACCCCGCTTTGAGTCGCCAAGTATAAAAATTTGGGGGCCTAGAACAGCCATTTTTTAAAAATTTTCTCGCGCTTCGCTCCGCTCAGCGCTCGATTAATTATATAGTCTCCACTTCTAAATTTGTGTTACTTTGTTTTGTAATCTTGGTGTGAGCACGCTTGACCCACCCCATTCTTAATGTTTTAATTGGTCTCTAGTTCCGAATTTGTGTTACTTTGTTTTGTAATCTTGATAGGACCACGCTGGACGGACTCCCCCCCGCCTTAGATTGTTATATAGTGGGATTAAAAATTTAAAGGTTAGGAGAAGTAATATTTTAAAAACATTTTCTCGCACTTTGCATTGCTCAGTCAGTTGTAATTCAATGTACTCATTTTTCAGTTGTTAATGTATTAGAAATCAAAAATTTTAAGGTATCAAATTGTTTGTAAAAAAATTTTCTTTGTTTTATGGATTTTTTAAATTGAATAATAGGAAAATAATGAAATGAAAATAATGTGATGTGACATAAACAAGGCAATAAACACTCCGCGCAAAGCGCGGAAAATTTTTTTTAGTCTTTTTATAAGATTTAGGATTTGCACCCCCCTGGACCCCACTTTCAGAAATTTTGTTCAGGGTTGGACGTTGGACCCCCTTGGGAGAGAATAAAACGGGGGGGGGGGGCAAATAGTCCAATAAAGGGGGGGGGGCATTTTCAGACAGTACACAGGTCTGTTAAACTATTAAACGGCATAATCGATTTGAAATCGAAAAACCAAGATAAATTGTCAATTTAAACTACTCGCGAAGCAGGGAAAATTTGATTTTTTGACTATTAATATGCTTTTGGAAGGCACCAGGAATGTTTCTGTATTAATATTAAAAAAAATTTTTTTGGGGGGGGGGGCGGCCGCCTCCCCCTGGGCACGCCACTGGATTGTAATACGTAAACTTTACCTATGTCGTACGTAGGTCATAACCAATAATACACTGTATCTGTGAATAAAATTTACCTTACATATCGCTACCATTCAGCTCTAATCTAATTATTTCAATTTTCCCACTTAGTGGGCGGTAATCACGATGATTTTGTTCACAAAAAAATTATGTATGACTTAAGTACGACCTAGGTCATACGTAGAGTTTACTGCGGTAAAGTTTACATATCACAATGATTAGATGAAGATACCACCACCATGATGAAACGAAGGTTTCACCCCGGTGGTACGAAGGTTTCACGGTTTTAACCAAAGAAAAGGCAATAACGGGAACGGGTTAAGTTTGGAGATTAGTCAAAATCATTTTCAAAACATATAATTTTTTAAAATTTTCCTCATATTCGAAATTAACCTTTTTTTGCTTAATAACAAAGTGCAAAGGGTGCTTAGTTAAACGTCTCACGCTCATCCTGTCTTAAAAATGCTAAAAATTAAGTGATTGGGTATGTATGCCTTTTCAGGTTTACCTATACTTTTAAGAAAAATGCAAACATTTTGAATCCCTGCACCGATTTGCAGATTTTATAAACTTTTATTAATTAATTATTAGGCAAGAAGAATACATTTCGTCACTGACGATTTAACTTAACATAAAAACCAAAAAAGGCTCAAAGGTGGGAGTCTGATTTGGTGCAAAACCAACACAATTTTTTACAGAAACGTGGTCCTGATCAGTTTTGAATGGGTTTAAATAAAATACCTATGCGCATATTAAGCGCAATTAATTGATTCTTAATACAGGTTTCACTAGTAAAAAAAGATAGATTATCTCATCATCATACCAAACCTTCAATCTTACTACCTTTTTTAAACTACAACAGAAAAGCCCCTTCATAGTTTTTTTCTTTTCTTCTCACCTTTGTCGTTAATCAAAAATAGCTAGAAAAACCCAATGTTAGGCCATTATATTATACTTTGACTGACACACTAACTTATTAGCATATTTTAGCAATTACTCATCAATAATTGTTCATAAACTAAAAAAAATGTTTTTTAAATGCTTATTTTATCTTTTCCAGTATTCCAAATTGGCTAGTCCTTGTTCTACCATTTAAAAAAATAGGAGGTGAGGTGGTAGAAGTTGGATTTTTATCTAGACTAGAAGATGGTATGGTGTTCGGTCGCTTTATAAATCAAACTGCAGGTAGTCAACCCTCTAGCTTCGTTGTTACGTTACGTTTTATACCAACAAAGCAAAAATATTTTTTCCAATTTTAGATTTTATAAAAATGTTATTGAGTTACAAACGGGAACATACAGACTTTATAAAAACTACACGCGTCCTTATTAATATTTACTTACTACGATGGGGACGTAGCCGGGGAGGGGGAGGGGTGGCTAGACCCCCCTTTTGGGTCGGAAAAGGAAAAAATTTAAGGTTAGAACTTAGACCCCCCTTTTACAATTTGGGGGTGTAGAAGGACCATTTTTTAAAAATTTTTTCGCGCTTCACTCCACATAGCGCTCGATTAATTGGGCTCCACTTCCGAATCTGTGTTACTTCGTTTTGTAATCTTGGTATGACCACGCTAAACCCACCCTATTCTTAATGTTTTAATTGGTCTCAACTTCCAAATTTGTATTACTCTGTTTTGTAATTTCGATACAACCACGCCGGACCCGAAATCCTGGCTACGCCCATGCTTATTACTGCAAAATTTTTCACCAAACACTTTCGAAGTTTAATCGAATCTTCCTTGTTTTTTACTTTCTCGAACGAAAATAAATTTTTCCAGCAAGCGTACAAAATATCCATCGAATATTCAACTTTGAGTGGATCCATTTATTAAAATAATATTCCGCCCAAATAAAATACCTACTGAGTTGAAACGTTCAAGGCCATAATACATCCCATAAAAAAGAAGTCCTTTGAAGATTCGAAGCATTTTGGTCTAATGTCCGCCATCCTGTTAATATTTAGTACTCAGTGTTAGCTGTAAATTTCGTTGAGACGGTCGCAGGAAGGCGTTCCCATGGCCTGCGCCTTGTTCCAAAGCTCCGTGTCACCATATGTTCGGGCACGCCAGATAAGTGATTCTTCTGAAATAAAAATTACTATAATTTTTAACAGTATTCTAAAAATTTTAAAGGCTTGTTTCTTTTTTGGTAAATTTATTAACAACATCAAATCTGCGACTGAATTGCCGCCAATATGAATTACGATTGTAACAAATTATCAATGAACATAGCTATCTGATATGACTTTAAAGGCTCAAAAAGAGCGCTTATTTAAGTCAGTTTTAAAACTTTTCTTGAATGCATCCAAAGAATCGACAGTTACTTGAGATAGGAGTAGATTGTTCCAAAGTGTAACCACCCTATTTGCAAAAGAAAATTTCCTTGCATTAATTTGGTAGTCTTCAATGGCCAATTTAAATGGATGACCACGGGTGGGCTGCAGGTTAAACTTAAAAAAATCATTGGCTTTCAAATTGTTTAAGCAATGTTTAATTTTAAAACACTCATATTAATCAGTTTTGTCTCTGCGGTCCTTTAATCTTTCTAAACCTAGGTAATCCAGTCTTTGTTCATAACCAACAAGTAACAACTTGCATTTATAAAACAACCTCCTAGTGAAATTTTGTTGCACTTTTTTCAAAATGTTTATATCTTTTTGTAAATAAGGGTTCAAAACTGCACTATGTAGTGTACTCTAGAATTAGTCTAACATAGGAGTTATACGCTCCGAAAAGATTATATCTGGAGTTTGAATTAAATGTTCCAAAAATTAGTGATGTCACTCTCATTGATTTTTTTGCTGTGATTTCACAGTGTTTAGTGAATTTCATATCATGAGATATATAAACACCTAGGTCACGCACCGATTCTGTAGTTGCAAGTACATTATTACCAAGCTTCTAATTACAAATTAACTCTTTGCTATGATTTCGAATATGAAGAACTTCACATTTTTGATCTGATAATAAATGCAATTGCCAGTCTTGTGACCAGCTGTATATTCTATCTGAATCTTTTTGAAGTCTTAAGGTTTGAATTTGGTAATCTTTAGATAAAGATTTTGCAAGCAACTTTATATCATCTGCAAAGAGTCTAATGTGTGAGTACTTAACACAATCAACAATATCATTAATATAAATAAGAAAAAGAAATGGACCCAAAACAGAATCCTGAGGAACTGAACTTTTTACAGGAAATGTTTTGGATAGTGAGTCATTAATTACAACTTTAATATCCCGCCCAATTAAAAATTCTTTTATCCATTTAAAAAATTTACCAGAAACACCATATTTTTCTAGCTTATATAACAATTTTTGATGTGACACGGTGTCAAAGGCCTTGGCAAAATCCAAGTATATGATATCAATTAAAAGTTTATCTTTTAGTGGAGGAGGGGGGTCAGTCTCGCTGGGGGGGGGGGGTATAGGCCGGACCGCTCTCGAGCTTTGGGGGGGGAGGGGGGCCCTGGATTTTTTCTAAGGGGGGTCCAAAACTTTGGCTCTAGGGGGGTGGTGAACCCCTCTGTCCCCCCAAAAAACATCTATGGCTGTGCTTGTGAATGCCCTACTCCGTTTTATTACTCCCCCTCCACAAAAATTCTTCCAATACAAATTTTTAGCGAAATTTAAACTTATTTTGGAAACTTTCACAACTTCTTTTAATTTTATGCAACCCTGATCTATTTTTCGTAATTAGTTGCCTTTCCAATATTCTACTCCGCATTACCGTCTTGAAAAAACCCCTGTTTAACTGTCTCCTGGGAGAGGGAAGACTGACCAAATCCGTTACTTGTTGGTTTATGTATATTTTACTCTTAATTCTATTTTTTGCTTTATAAAACAGCATTTTTAAAGCAATTTATAATACCTCCCTTTTTCAAAGTATTGTACTCATATGTGGGCGGGAGTTGGGCGATTATCTGTATCACCCCCAAAAATCTCGATTTCTGATTACTGCCGACATTACCTCTAAAATTTAGGGCTACCCCGGACACCCTCCCTTTAAAATTTGGGGGGTCCCAGTACTAAAAAAGCTAAAAATGGGATATTTGAGGTATACCCCAAAATTGTTTGGAACACCCCCACCTCTTCAGTTTGGGAGGCTGCCCACCTATGATTGTACCCACAGGTTGGCAGCCTCCTGGATTTGTAGGGGTATATCCGACCTCTGAAATTTGGGGGGGATGTCCCAAAAATTTTTTTTTGGATTATACCTCAAATACCGCATTTTTAGCGTTTTTTTTTGGGGGGGGTGTACGGGGTACCTCCAAATTTTAGGGGGGGGGGGGGTGTCGGCTATAGTCGGGATTTGGGAGGGGGGGGGAGTAACCCACCCCCTGGCCACCTATGATTGTACCTATACTCTTAAAATTTACTTACCTAGCGAGTATGCCCGAAAGTCTGCCGAAAAAGGATTTTTGCCCTTACGCGGGGGTAAAAAAATCTTAAAAAAACTGTTTGCAATAGTTATACAATTTTTAGGTTTTTTTAACGGTGTAATGAAACCAAACGCGGGAAGAGCGATCCGCTCATATTTTTATCGAAACACAAGTGAAAAATTTAAGTTTTTCGGAGCTTACTAAAACACCAACATGACTGAGGCCCTCTAAGTTTTGTATTCAAAATTTTGTTGGTCCTTTCTTTTACTCTATGCATCTATATCGCAAAACTTGAAAAAAATTACACGTGTTAACAACAAAAAATATTTAGTAGCGTTTTCAAAGTCAGTCAAACTTAAAAGTTGAGCGACTGAGTCTATTTATCCGCCGGACATGTATTCACTAATTACATAATTACACTAATTAGTATTCACTAATTACATACTTTGACTGCGCTCTCGATAGCAGGCGACTCTGAGGTTGCTGATGTAATCGTCTTCCACCTGCTGCTCCACGCGGTGAATACTCCCCTTGTAAACCTTCTGAAAGTCCGGCTTCACATAGTAAGGCACACGAAGGTCCGAACTGTAGCGTAACACACTGTATTTCCTAAACACGCCATCCCTCTATTAAAAACGAATGCCCTCACAACTGCAGGGGCAAACCTCACGACGTCAAACACCTTTTTATATGCCCTCAATATCCAACAACACTCAAAACAGAAGATTTATGGGAAAGAACACCAGTGGATGCAGTCAGGTTTTTAGAAGGCATGACCTGACACCCCGGCTATGAACAACAACAACACTTATTAAAAACAATAATGAAGACAAAATAATTTATCTAATTTAAAAAAAAAAACTCCTTTAAATCTTGGAAAATGTCTTAAATTGGTACGGTTTGTACTATAAAACTAATCGAGAGCCATTAAGAGCCACGAATAGAACTAAAATATTTCAGACTTGTGTACATCGAGGCTGTGCACTAAAATATTTCAGACCTGTGCACTGATTCCCGGAGGTTTAGCCGGGACGTGAGGAGGCACGGGGACAATTTTTTCGAAATCGGAGATGTGCAAAAAACAAGCGAAAAAGGATAAAAGAAAAAAATAGCGGAGGATTTCCGAGCCGTGTACAGGTCTGATAAAAAAATTTTTGCACACAATATAGTTCATAATATATATATTTTTTTGAAAATTATGTTAAATCTTTGTTTCGCCAAATTTAAAGTTGTATAAGCAGCTAGATATTCGAATAATTAAAAAAAAGAACAAAAAAGGTAAAATTTTTATAAACATGGGTCAAAAATGGCAAAAAGTTCCGAAAATTAATTAAAACGTGAATATTTTATGTTTTTGAGTGGTATGGTAGGGCTCCAAAAACGACGTAGAAGGAAGTAGATATCGCCGCTTTGTACACAGGTCTGTATACTGAACTATTATATTAAAAAAAAACGTACGCGCACGCACACTGCGTAAATCCTGGAATTTTTTTATGTTCACAATTATTACCCTCTTTTTTGAAATTGTGGGAACTCCACCACAGCAATTCATTTTTCAATTCAATTTAATACCATTTTATTTTAAATAAGCACTTTGATAATACTAGTCAAGTCAAGTCAGGGTTGTGTGGCACAGTGGCAGAACGTTTGTCTTGCATACTGAAAATCTCTTGCTTTAAAAAACCAACGAATAACATTTTTTTTCTCTTTTTTTTAAGTTTATTTATTTCGCATAAAGCAGGATACGCAAGGCCGATGTTAATCAGCACTAATTGCGCAACCAAATACTGCATATAACAATATTAACAAAGAATATTATCACAATGCAGTGTGTTTTAGCGGGGACTCGATCCAGGGACCTCCAGTATGCAAGACGTAAGATCTGCCACTGCGCCACGAACAAGTACTGGATAAAATGTTTTTTTTTTTGACCAAACGGCCAAGAAGCAGCCCTTGTCGCAAAATGCTGGATATAGCCGTTGAGTTATTTTTAAATTATTACCCTGTTCTTTGCAGATTGTACGCAGGTTCGCCTATCAGAAACTGACTAGCGATAGACAAGAAAAGAAGTAATAAAATGGGGAGAAGCTGAAACACGACACCGAATCCACCCTAAATACAATAAATAACCATTTTAAATAAGTTAAAACGAATAGAGTAAATGAACAAAACACATATCACGTAATATTTAAATTTAAATTACATTTTTTCCTATCAGTTTATTGCTATCATGCAATTCTATCTTAAGTCCTATTTTAGCGAAATAAATGGAGAACTAATCACAATTACTTAGCATCGATAAAACAATAAAAATATGGTGAAAAAAACTGTACTTCTTGGTGATGCTCGTGGTGGGTATCTGCACTTCTCTGGTAGTAATAAGTAGTGCCACCTGGGCCTGTTCTTCGTCTAAATATAAAAACCTTTTTTGATTTATTATTTAAGTTGGACAATTTTTATTTTTCTCTTAACTGAATTTTGATGCAAATCGTAAAAGTGTAAAATATAGTAAAAAAAACCAATTCTATTGACAAGCATAGGTGGACAGCCTCCTGGATTTGGGGGGGGGGGGCGTGTTTACCTAATCTCACCGCCGAAAATAGAGGGGTGCCCCCCAAAAAAATTTTTAGGATATACCTCAAATAACCCATTTTTAGTAAATATCCAAAGACCCTTCAAATTTTAGCGAAGGGAGGTGTCCGGGGGTATCCCTCAATTTTAAAAGAGTGTGTCAGCAGGTTTCGTATTTTTTTTTCGGGGGGAGGGAAGGTATAATACCCTGCCCACCCATACATTATACATACAAGAGAGCCTGGATTCGGGAAGCAATACTACCCGGTATATAAAACCTTTTTTGAGATCTAGGAAAGGTATAGGGGACTTTCTTATATATTAAAAAAGTTTCTCCTTCGGGGAGGGGGGGAAAAGGGTGAGCAGCCTTCCCGATATTGAGGGGTATACCCGAACGAACCCGACCTCTGAAATTGAAGTATAACTCAAATACCCCATTTATAGCGTTTGCAGTACTGCAATCCCCCAAATTTTAAAAGGGGTGTTCGGGTCGGGGTACCCCCAAATTTTAGGTACGGCTATAATCGGGATTTTTTAGGGGGAGGGGGTAACCCCCTCTGCACTCCTACGGCGGGTTAGCATTGTCCGGGTAGCTGAGTTGGTGATTACTTCGGGTTACTAACTGGCAATTTAAAAGCGAACCATCAGGAGTGAGCCGAAATTTGGATAGCACTCAATGAATGCCGAGTAGCATTTGGTTGCTTTTTTGTACTGAAAAATAAGTTTAAAATAACATGGCTCGCTAGAGTATTCTTGTTACAAACCAGAAACGCATATTTTCAAAAAAAGTTTTAAATCCAAAATATATTATTTATTAAAAAACAAACAATTTATAAAAGAGTGGGTAGAACACAGTAGAAAAATTTTTATTAAAAAATGTGTTTTTTACAATAAATGTTCACTAAAATTTATACCCACACCAGCCACAAAGGATTGCCCAGTGAGAATTCCACAAAGAAATGAGGGTCAAGGAAAAAAAGGTGCAGTAAGAAAGGCGGTCCTAAGTTTTGAAGTTCCGAAGTTTTAACATTGTTTCCATCTTAGCCAGCTCACTTACGATTATACCAAATCTCTCATGTTAACCGGGTAAAAATTAATATTCTTTGAAAAAATTTGACTTAAAAAATTACACTAAATAAACACCAAATCCACGATTTTTTCTCAAAATTTTTATTGGTTTCACACTAAAACAGGCGATTCTATAAATAAAATTCAGATTCCTTTTCGGGCCAAAAGATTTTATGATTAAGATGTTTTATGGAACGATTTTCAATTTTTTATTATCTATCAATATATTTGTATCTTAACCACCAATCATTTAAATTCACTCTATTTACTTATAATTTCGATTATTTTGGTTAGATACATACCTATAAACTTGTCCCGTAGGAAATCCGCCTCCGAAAAACATATTGAAAATTTCTTCAGGAGAAACGTCTGCTATAATTTTAAAAAAAAATGTGATCATCCATAAAATTACGTTTTAGCCTTCAGCTGCTATCTACGCTAGTGCTATCTTGCTATCGCTTTCTCGACTTTTAAAAACAAAGGAATGGGATCAACAAAAAATCTTTTTGGTAGAAAATTTAAAACTATAATATTGTACTTAAAAATTAATATAAAAGGAAGAGGGGGGACGCACAGTTTTGAAATTCTACGGAGGGGAGGGGAGGGGGTCAGGCATAGGTGAGAACGGTCGGGGAAGCTAGGGGGGTGGTTACCTGGGGCAAATCGAATTTTGAATTCTAGGAGGGGGTCCCAGGGGGGTCCGGAGCCCCCCTAGCTTTTTAGGGGGGAGGTCGACCCGGGGTGCGACATTTTGAAATCTAGAGGGGGGTCAGGTGGGGTCCGGTGCCCAAAGCAAAACAGTTTTAAACCATAATAACTTTAATAATTGTTCTTTTTATAGGATAATCTGGTGAAGGCAGGGTGGGGCCACCCCCCCCAGCCTCGAAATTTGTTCCCCCCTAACAAAAAATCTAGGGGGGCCCCCCCCCCCCAAATTTCCGAATTTTTTACCCCTGACCCCCCCTCCTCGCTCGGGAAAAATTTAGATACATTTTTTATACTAAATTTTCTTCCAAAAACGTGAATTTTAAACAAATAATCATGCTTTTACACATTTGTTATACATGAATATGGCTTTTTATTCAATAAAATGTAGCATTATCCTATAAAAAAGAACAATTATTAAAGTTATTATGGTTTAAAACTGTTTTGCTTAGGACACCGGACCCCACCTGACCCCCTTCTAGATTTAAAAATTTCGCACCCCGGGTCGACCCTTCTAAAAGCTAGGGGGGTCCGGACCCCCCTCCTAGAATTCAAAATTCGATTTACCCCGGGTAACCACCCCCCTAGCTTCCCCGACCGTGCTCACCTATGAGGATAATACTACATTTTATTGAATAAAAAGCGATATTCTGGTATAAAAAGGGTGTAAAAGCATGAATACGTGATGAAAATTCACGTTTTTGGAAGTAATTTTGGTATAAAAAAGTACCTAAAATTTTCCCTCGGGGGAAGAGGGGGGTCAGATTTCAAATTCTAGAAGGGGGTCAGGGGTAAAAAATTCGGAAATTTGGGGGGAGGGGGCGGGCTCCCTAGATTTTCGTCTAGGGGGGTCCCAAAATTTCGAGGCTAGGGTGGACCCCACCCTGCCCCCCCTTTTCTCACCTATGGGGTCAGGGTGAAAAAATTTAGAAATTTGTATAACGGGGGCTTTAGATTTTTTTAAAGGGAAGGAGCCCAAAAATTTCGTGGCAATGGCGAACTGGCGGTGACCCCATATTCATAGATGTTTGTGGGGGAAGGACAGAGGGGTCCACCTCCACCCCCCCACCCCTAGGGCCAAAATTTCGGACCAGCCCCCTAGAAAAAATCCAGCCCCCCTCCCTCTTCCCCCAGAGCTCGAGAGCGGTCTGGCCTGACCCCCCCCCCCTAGCGAGGCTGACCCCCTCCCTACCTCCCAACCAATTTAAAAGTATAATTTTTTATTTACTGTCAAAACACGGTTTTTTAGTTAAAAACAGTGTTTAAATACACTTTTTAGGCCTAAATAGCAATATTAGACCTAAAAACACTTATTATTGATTAAAAAAAATTTGTTAAAAAATCGGATCCCCCTGACCCATACATGGGCACTGGGGGTGTTAACCTCCTCCCCAAATTCTGAGGAGGGTTTAACCCCGCCCCCCACTCAAAAATGGGGGGGGGAGAAGAGAAAAGGTTAACCCCTCCAGCCCCCCCTCTTCCCCCAGAGCTCGAGAGCGGTCTGGCGTGACCCCCTAGCGAGGCTGACCCCCCTCCCTACCTCCCGACCAATTTAAAAGTATAATTTTTTATTTACTGTCAAAATACGGTTTTTTAGTTAAAAACAGTGTTTAAATACATTTTTTAGGCCTAAATAGGCTGTTTTAGTATATAAAATTCAATATTAGACCTAAAAACACTTATTATTGATTTTAAAGAAATTGTTATAAAATCGGATCCCTCTGACCCATACATGGGCACGGGGGGGGGGTTAACCCCCTCCTCAAATTCTGAGGAGGGTTTAACCCATACATGGGCAAGTTGGTCCGGAGTGGGGGGGTTAAACCCCAAATTAGGGGGGGGGGGGGGGTTAAAATCCGAGAAACGCAAAATACCCATATCGTTTTTTTTCTGGAGTGCATTTTACCCATATCGTTTTTTGATTTTAAAGAAAAAATAGGTAAAAAACACTAATTTTAGGTCAAAAAGCCATTTTTATTGCATTTTTGAGCTTTTTATTGCTTAAAACATTCATTTTGACCTCAAACTTTAAGTTTGGAGGCAGTTAGAAGTCATTTTAAAGACATTTTTTTCTTCATTTTTCCAAATTTGGGGGATTAACCTTTTCTCCCCCCCCCACTTCTAAGTGGGGGGGGGTGGGGTTAAACCCCCCTTCTTACAATTTGGGGGGGTTAACCCCCCAACCCCCCCCCCTCCGTGCTTATGTATGGTTTAACCCCGCCTCCTCTCAAAAATGGGGGGGGGGAGAGAAAAGGTTAACCCCTCCCAAATTTTGGAAAAATGAAGAAAAAAATGTCTTTAAAATGACTTCTAACTGCCTCCAAACACAAACTTTGGATTTTAACCCCCCCTAATTTGGGGTTTAACCATAGTTGGGCAGGGGGAGGGGATGGGGGTTGGGGGTTATACCCCTCCAAAAATCCCGACTATAGCCCAGGGACGTACCCAGAATTTTTTTTTGCGAATTTTTTTTTCTAACTGCCTCCAAACTTAAACTTCGGATTTTTTTCCCGACTATAGCCCAGGGACGTACCCAGATTTTTTTGCGATTTTTTTTGCCGCCATCGCGAATTTTTTTGTAGTTTTTAGTCTATTTCAATGTATTTTAAGCTATTTTAGACCTATTTTTACCTTATTTTCGCTTTTTTTGTCATTTTTTTTCTTTTTCTCTTCTTTTTTTCTTTTTTTTTCTTTCTCCCCTGTTTGCCCTCCTCCCCGCTTTATCTCCGTTTTGGAATTTCCCCCCAATAAAACCCCGAGGGGGAGCAGTGCACAGGTCTGCTAGTCTTTATGTTTTCTTATATAATTCTTCAACAAAATTTTACTAAAGTTGAGTAATGAGATGGGAAAATGAGTCATTTTTTTCAAAATTAATATTGTACTACTATACAACACAAAACGTTTGACTACAAAACCCATTTAAAAATTATGCATATTTGTGTGAATATAGAAAAAAATTTATGTTATTGGCGCCTAGATTTCTGGGCTGGCGCCTAAAATTTGGAGGCTAGGCACCAGCTGGCGCCTAGGCGCTGGCGAAAAAAAACCCAGATGGTAAATGATACTTCGATATCTTGGAGATCTAGCGCTTAGTTCAAGGAGAAGGGCGTACAAAATAGACAATTAATTCAGAAGCTTCCGTTCAAAAAAGGTACTCGAAAGTGGTAGGGAGGTTCAGTTTAAAAAAGCTAAAAGGAATTTTTTTCTATTTGCTTTGCTGCAAAATGTCGAGACCAGGAAAGGGGAAAGAAAACGCTTTCATTTTACTTTGTTTCTCTGATTGTGGTTGGTTGTAATAAAAAATACGCAGACCTGTGCACTGCCCTCCGGGGGTTTTATTGGGGGGAGGCAATTCCAAAACAAAGGGGCACGGGGGCAAATTTTTTGAAACGGGGGGGAATAAAACGGGGGTGCAAGCAGGGGAGAAAGGAAAGATAAAAAAGGAGAAAAAAAGAAGGGAAAGGGAAAAAAGGGACAAAAAAGCGAAAAGAATGTAAAAATAGGCTAAAAACTGCAAAAAATCGCAATGATGGCGTCATCATAGGTAAAAAATGGCTTCATAAGTTTAGGGTATTTTTCATTTTTTTGGCGGGGAAGGGGCAATAAAACGGGGGGGGATCCTCGAATAAAGCGGGGGGGGGGGGGCATTTCTAGACCGTGCACAGGTCTGAATACGCATGCTGCAAGTGCATCTGCACAAATTAAGGGTGCATTATTTCGGCAAACAATCCACTCACCTTCGAACCCTCTATGATAATCGTATTCGTAAAAACCGCTGTTTCGCCGCCGAGCGGGTGCCTCCTCGGCTCCGTACATATCGTAGCGCGCCCGTTTATCCTTGTCACTCAGCACCGAAAACGCATTCCCGATAGCTACAAATACGTCATATCGTCGTTACTACGGCAAAATGAACCACTGTCATTATAAAATACACGTGACTGTGACTCATTCTGTAGTTAATAAGACCCTGTTAATTTAAAATGAGTCACAGGCACACATATTTTATACGAACTGTGGCTTATTTTGCCATAGTAACGACGAATATTATATAATTTAACATTTTTCCTTACGTATTAATAGATTCGAAAATTATTAAACTTTGTAATGAAGCATACATAGTTGTTTTTACAATTGTTAATATGATAAGTTTTGAACACATAACACATTTACAAATTATTTAAATAATTAAAATTACATTATTTAAAAATATTAAATTATTTATTAATAAAAGTTCAACAATACAGGAAATCGTCGTTACTACGGCAAAATAAGCCACTATCATTATAAAATACACGTGGCTGTGACTCATTCTATGGTTAATGGGGTCCTGTTTTAAATTTAAAATAAGTCACAGGCACACATATTTTATACGAACTGTGGCTTATTTCGCCATAGTAACAACAAAATACCTTTAAACGCTTCGGTAGCACCGGGTGCTCTGCATTTGTCGGGATGAAACTGCAATGCTAATTTCCTATAAGCTTTTTTCAAGTCTGTTTCTGTGCAGTCTTTAGTAATGCCCAATATTTCATAATAATCCTTCGAGTGTCTTATCCTAAAAATATTTTATAATAAAAAAAACACAAAAAGATGGATCTAGCACTTACCGAGAAGAAAGTAATCACGAGGACAAAGATGATACTTCGAACTTTAGTTTTAAACAAAACCTGAAAAATCGGTACCAAAATGTAACTTGGTATCCAACTCCCAATTTTTGTGGCTCTACGGTATAAGTTTTAGGTGGCGGCAGTGGTTAAATCTTAACTCCAATATTTATTTCTCCTAGTAGTCCTGTCATATAATGTTTTTTTTTGGGAAGGTTTACTTTCTTAGCACTATAATTTATTAAACATAAACCTCAAATCAAGCTAAAAGCGTAATAAAAATCATAAAATTTAACTCAAAGTATATAAGTTTAAAAAAGTCGCTTTTGCTTTATCGACACCGGGAATAAAATAATCAGACTGGTGCACCAATGGCGTGCCCGGGGGTCCGGGGAGTCCCCCACCTCCCGATATCCCGCGAAGCCGGATTTTTCCGTATGGGGGGAGGGATCTTTACTTTTTTTGAATTTTGGGGAAGAAAATTTTTCTTTAATATTTAATACAGAAAGTTTCCTGATGCTTTTCAATAGCATATTAAAAGTCAAAAATCAATTTTTTCTCGCTTCGCGGGTAGTTTAAACTTAAAGAAATTTATATTATCTTAGTTTTTTCATTTGAAATCGGTTATGCCGCTCAATAGTTAAGGTATACATGTTAAATGAAACTAATAAATGTATAGGGATAAAAAACCTTAAATTTTGTAATAATTATTATCTGCAATTAAAATTTTTAGTGTGTTTTTGCACCTTAAATTAAAAATTTTCTCTCCCGGGGGGAATTCTGCCCCGGACCCCCTTGAAAAGAGGCTCTTGCCTTCCATACACCCCATTTCTGGGGGCTGCTGCCACCAGACCCACCTCCAGGGTTAGCATATACCCCCAGATCTCCCAAATGAAATCCTGGGCACACCACTGCTGTTAACGGTCTGGGGCCACATTTACTAGAAGCCCTAACAGCTCAGGGCCACTAGCTGGCAAGTGTCTTTAAGCAGTTTAGGAAAGTGTTGTATTTACTAGAACCTCTAATGGTAAGTGACACCAGCAAATAAGTGGGAAACTAGGGGTGTGTACCTTCCCAAAAGCGTCCCTAACTTAAATATTAAACAACAAAATAAGTTTTGCAAAAAAATGTTGTATATTTTGGAAAAAAATATTAAAAATAATTTACTACAAAATCAATTTTATTAAATACAATATAAGATTTTGATAAAACTATTGTTTATCTTGAAACAATGCATAATGCAAAGTAAAAAGTGCGCGGCCTGTTGTGCTCGCAGTGATTTATATAAAATGCGCATTTTTGCTTGCAACGAAAAATCCAACAAATATCGGGGGTAAATTGTTAGACACGCATATTCCATACAGCGATTTTATTTATTTGGACTAAACGCAATAGCTATTCTATTTATTTGGAATTTTTTTTTAAATTCTAGTCGCATTTTTTTCAAAAGTTTTTTTGTTGTTTACATTTTAAGTCAGGAACGCCTTCGGAAGGTACACACCCCTAGTTTCCCACTTATTTGCTGGTGTCACTTACCATTAGAGGTTCTAGTAAATACAACACTTTCCTAAACTGCTTAAAGACACTTGCCAGCTAGTGGCCCTGAGCTGTTAGGGCTTCTAGTAAATGTGGCCCCAGACCGTTAACAGCAGTGGTGTGCCCAGGATTTCATTTGGGAGATCTGGGGGTATATGCTAACCCTGGAGGTGGGTCTGGTGGCAGCAGCCCCCAGAAATGGGGTGTATGGAAGGCAAGAGCCTCTTTTCAAGGGGGTCCGGGGCAGAATTCCCCCCGGGAGAGAAAATTTTTAATTTAAGGTGCAAAAACACACTAAAAATTTTAATTGCAGATAATAATTATTACAAAATTTAAGGTTTTTTATCCCTATACATTTATTAGTTTCATTTAACATGTATACCTTAACTATTGAGCGGCATAACCGATTTCAAATGAAAAAACTAAGATAATATATCAATTTAAAGTTTAAACTACCCGCGAAGCGAGAAAAAATTGATTTTTGACTTTTAATATGCTATTGAAAAGCATCAGGAAACTTTCTGTATTAAATATTAAAGAAAAATTTTCTTCCCCAAAATTCAAAAAAAGTAAAGATCCCTCCCCCCATACGGAAAAATCCGGCTTCGCGGGATATCGGGAGGTGGGGGACTCCCCGGACCCCCGGGCACGCCATTGGTGCACCAGTCTGATTATTTTATTCCCGGTGTCGATAAAGCAAAAGCGACTTTTTTAAAACTCATACTTTTTTGATTTAAATTTTATGATTTTTATTACGCTTTTAGCTTGATTTGAGGTTTATGTTTAATAAATTATAGTGCTAAGAAAGTAAACCTTCCCAAAAAAAAACATTATATGACAGGACTACTAGGAGAAATAAATATTGGGGTTAAGATTTAACCACTGCCGCCACCTAAAACTTATACCGTAGAGCCACAAAAAATGGGAGTTAAGTTAGGATACCAAGTTACATTTTGGTACGGATTTTTCAGGTTTTGTTTAAAACTAAAGTCCGAAGTATCGGCTTTGTCCTCGTGATTACTTTCTTCTCGGTAAGTGCTAGATCTATCTTTTTGTGTTTTTTTTTATTATAAAATATTTTTAGGATAAGACACTCGAAAGATTATTATGAAATATTGGGCATTACAAAAGACTGCACAGAAACAGACTTGAAAAAAGCTTATAGGAAATTAGCATTGCAGTTTCATCCCGACAAATGCAGAGCACCCGGTGCTACCGAAGCGTTTAAAGGTATTTTGTTGTTACTATGGCAAAATAAGCCACAGTTCTTATAAAATATGTGTGCCTGTGACTTATTTTAAATTTAAAACAGGACCCCATTAACCATAGAATGAGTCACAGCCACGTGTATTTTATAATGACAGTGGCTTATTTTGCCGTAGTAACGACGATTTCCTGTATTGTTGAACTTTTATTAATAAATAATTTAATATTTTTAAATAATGTAATTTTAATTATTGAAATAATTTGTAAATGTGTTATGTGTTCAAAACTTATCATATTAACAATTGTAAAAAAACTATGTATGCTTGATTACAAAGTTTAATAATTTAAAGTACCCAGCTTTTCGAATCTATTAATACGTAAGGAAAAATGTTAAATTATATAATATTCCTCGTTACTATGGCAAAATAAGCCACAATTCGTATAAAATATGTGTGCCTGTGACTCATTTTAGAATGACAGGGTCCTATTACCTACAGAATGAGTCACAGTCACGTGTATTTTATAATGACAGTGGTTCATTTTGCCGTAGTAACGACGATATGACGTATTTGTAGCTATCGGGAATGCGTTTTCGGTGCTGAGTGACAAGGATAAACGGGCGCGCTACGATATGTACGGAGCCGAGGAAGCACCCGCTCGGCGGCGAAACAGCGGTTTTTACGAATACGATTATCATAGAGGGTTCGAAGGTGAGTCGATTGTTTGCCGAAATAATGCACTGCACCCCTAATTTGTGCAGATGCACATGCACCATGCGTATTCAGACCTGTGCACGGTCTGGAAATGCCCCCACCCCCGCTTTATTCGAGGATCCCCCCCGTTTTATTGCCCCTTCCCCGCCAAAAAAATGAAAAAGTACCCTAAAACTTATGAAGCCATTTTTTACCTATGATGACGCCATCATTGCGATTTTTTGCAGTTTTTAGCCTATTTCAATGTATTTTAAGCCATTTTAGACCTATTTTTACCTTCTTTTTGCTTTTTTTGTCCTTTTTTTCCTCTTTTCCTTCTTTTTTTCTCCTTTTTTCTCTTTCCTTTCTCCCCTGCTTGCACCCCCATTTTATTCCTACCCGTTTCAAAAAATTTGCCCCCGTGCCCCTTTGTTTTGGAATTGCCCCCCCAATAAAACCCCCGGAGGGCAGTGCACAGGTCTGCGTATTTTTTATTACAACCAACCACAATCAGAGAAACAAAGTAAAATGAAAGCGTTTTCTTTCCCCTTTCCTGGTCTCGACATTTTGCAGCAAAGCAAATAGAAAAAATTTCCTTTTAACTTTTTTAAACTCAACCTCCCTCCCACTTTCGAGTACCTTTTTTGAACGAAAGCTTCTGAATTAATTGTGTATTTTGTACGCCCTTCTCCTTGAACTAAGCGCTAGATCTCCAAGATATCGAAGTATCATTTACCATCTGGGTTTTTTTCGCCAGAGCCTAGGCGCCAGCTGATGCCTAGCTTCCAAATTTTAGGCGCCAGCCCAAAAATCTAGGCGCCAATAACATAAATTTTTTTCTATGTTCACACAAATATTATTAGTTTTTTGATTATATGCATAATTTTAAATGGGGTTTTGTAGTCAAACGTTTCGTGTTGTATAGTAGTACAATTAATTTTTAAAAAATGACTTATTTTGCTCATCTCAATACTCAACTTTAGTAAAATTTGTTGAAGAATTATATAAGAAACCATTAAAGACTAGCAGACCTGTGCACTGCTCCCCCTCGGGGTTTTATTGGGGGGAAATTCCAAAACGGGGAGGCACAGGGGGCAACTTTTTTAAACGGGGGGGGGGCAATAAAGCGGGGAGGAGGGAAAACAGGGGAGAAGGAAAAAAAGAGAAAAAAGAAGAGAAAAAGGAAAGAAAGGAACAAAAAAATCTAATATTAGGTAAAAATAGGTCTAAAATGGCTTAAAATGCATTGAAATAGGCTAAAAACTACAAAAAAATGCTGGGTACGTCACGACAGACCGCTCTCGAGATCTGTGGAAAGATTGGGGGGGGGGGCTGTAGGGGTTAAACTTTTATACCCCCCCATTTTTGAGTGGGGGGCGGGGTTAAACCCTCCTCATATTTGGGGAGGAGGTTAACACCCCCCGTGCCCATGTATGGGTCAGGGGGATCCGATTTTTTAACAAACTTTTTTTTTAATCAATAATAAGTGTTTTTAGGTCTAATATGGAATTTTATATACTAAAACAGCCTATATATGCCTAAAAAGTGTATTAAACACTGTTTTTAACTAAAAAACCGTGTTTTGACAGTAAATAAAAAATTATACTTTTAAATTGGTCGGGAGGTAGGGAGGGGGGTCAGGCCAGACCGCTCTCGAGCTCTGGGGGAAGAGGGGGGGGGGGCTGGATTTTTTCTGGGGGGCGGGTCCAAATTTTTGGCTCTAGGGGTGGGGGGTGGAGGTGGACCCCTCTGTCCTTCCCCCCACAAACATCTATGAATATGGGGTCACCGCCAGTTCGCCATTGCCACGAAATTTTTGGGCTCCTTCCCTTTAAAAAAATCTAAAGCCCCTGTTATACAAATTTCTTAATTTTTTCATCCTGACCCCATAGGTGACAAAGGGGGGGGGGCAGGGTGGGGTCCATCCCCTCTAGCCTCGAAATTTTGGGACTCCCCATAGACGAAAATCTAGGGAGCCCCCCCTCCCCCCGAATTTCCGAATTTTTTACCCCTGACCCCCATCTAGAATTTGAAATCTGACCCCCCTTTCCCCTTTCGGGAAAATTTTAGGTGCTTTTTTTATACTAAAATTTCTTCCAAAAACGTGAATTTTCATCACATATTTATGCTTTTACACCCTTTTTATACCAGAATATCGCTTTTTATTCAATAAAATGTAGTATTATCCTCATAGGTGAGCACGGTTGGTGGTTTGGGGCGACCCCCCCAAAAGCTAGGGGGGGGGGGGGCGTGGTTACCCGGTGTAAATCGCATTTTGAATTCTAGGAGGGGGTCCCAGAGGACTCTGGACCCCCTAGCTTTTTAGGGGGGGTCGACCAGGGGTGCGAAATTTTTAAATGTACAGGGGGTCAGGAAGGGTCTGGTGTCCAAGCAAAACAGTTTTAAACCATAATAACTTTAATAATTGTTCTTTTTATAGGATAATGCTACATTTTATTGAATAAAAAGCCATATTCATGTATAACAAAGGTGTAAAAGCATGAATATGTGTTGAAAATTCACGTTTTTGGAAGAAAATTTAGTATAAAAAAGGTATCTAAAATTTTCCCGAGAGAGGAGGGGGTGTCAGGGGTAAAAAATTCGGAAATTTGGGGGGAGGGGGGGCCCCCCTAGATTTTTGTCTAGGGGGGAACCAAAATTTCGAGGCTCGGGGGGGGTGGACCCCACCCTGCCCCCCCCCCCCTTTCTCACCTATGATTATCCTATAAAAAGAACAATTATTAAAGTTATTATGGTTTAAAACTGTTTTGCTTTGGACACCGGACCCCCCCTGACCCCCCTCTAGATTTCAAAATGTAGCACCCGGGTCGACCTCCCCCCTAAAAAGCTAGGGGGGCTCCGGACCCCCCGGGACCCCCTCCTAGAATTCAAAATTCGATTTCCCCCGGGTAACCACCCCCCCCGAGCTTCCCCGACCGTTCTCACCTATGCCTGACCCCCTCCCCTCCCCTCCGTAGAATTTCAAAACTGTGCGTCCCCCCTCTTCCTTTTATATTAATTTTTAAGTACAGTTTTATATTTTTATATTTTCTACCAAAAATTTTTTGTTGTTGATCTCATTCCTTATTTTTTTAAAGTCGATAAAGCGATAGCAAGATCCATCGATCGTTCATAGCAGCTGTATGCTAAAACTTTATTTGATGGATGATCACGTTTTTTTTTTTTTTTTTTTTTAAATTATAGCAGACGTTTCTCCTGAAGAAATTTTCAATATGTTTTTCAGAGAGCAGATTTACCTACGGGACAAGTTAATAGGTATGTATCTAACAAAAATAATCGAAATTATAAGTAAATTGAGTGAATTTAAATGATTGGTGGTTAAGATACAAATATATTGATAGAAAATAAAAAATTGAAAATCGTTCCATAAAACATCTTAATCGTAAAATCTTAATCCTAAAATCTTAAATCGTAATCGCCCGAAAAGGAATCTAAATTTTATTTATAGAATCGCCTGTTTTAGTGTGAAACCAATAAAAGTTTTGAGAAAAAATCGTGGATTTGTTGTTTATTTAGTGTAATTTTTTAAGTCAAATTTTTTCAAAGAATATTGATTTTTACCCGGTTAACGCGAGATTTGGTATAATCGTAAGTGAGCTGGCTAAGAAGGAAACAATGGTAAAACATCGGAACTTCAAAACTTAGGACCGCCTTTCTTACTGCACCTTTTTTCCTTGACCCTCATTTCTTTGTGGAATTCTCACTGGGCAATCTTTTGTGGCTGTTGTGGGTATAAATTTTAGTGAACATTTATTGTAAAAAACACATTTTTTAATAAAAATTTTTCCACTGTGTTCTACCCACTCTTTTATAAATTGTTTGTTTTTTAATAAATAATATATTTTGGATTTAAAACTTTTTTTTGAAAATATGCGTTTCTGGTGTGTAACAAGAATACTCTAGCGAGCCATGTTATTTTAAACTTATTTTTCAGTACAAAAAAAGCAACCAAATCCAAATGCTACTCAGCATTTGTTGAGTGCTACTCAAATTTCGGCTCACTCCTGATGGTTCGCTTTTAAATTGCCAGTTAGTAACCCGAAGTAATCACCAACTCAGCTACCCGGACCATGCTAACCCGCCGTAGGAGTGCAACGGGGTTACCCCCTCCCCTTAAAAACCGATTATATCCGTACCTAAAATTTGGGGGTACCCCGACCCTAACACCCCTTTTAAAATTTGGGGGGTTGCAGTACTGCAAACGCTAAAAATGGGGTATTTGAGTTCTTCAATTTCAGAGGTCAGGTTCGTTCGGGTATACCCCTCAATAGCGGGAAGGCTGCCCACCTATGCTCACCCTCCTCCCCCCTTCCCCGAAGGAGAAACTTTTTTAATATATAAGAAAGTCCCCTGTACCTTTCCTAGATCTCAAAAAAGGTTTTATATACCGGGTATATAAAACCGGGTATATATACCGGGTATATATATTATGTACTAAAAATGGGTTATTTGAGGTATATCCTAAAAAATTTTTGGGGGGCACCCCTCTATTTTCGGGGGTCAGATTAGGTAAACCCCCCAAATCCAGGAGGCTGTCCACCTATGCTTGTGAATAGAATTGTTTTTTTTTACTGTATTTTACACTTTTACAATTTGCATCAAAATTCAGTTAAGAGAAAAATAAAAATTGACCAACTTAAATAATAAATCAAAAAAATGTTTTTATATTTAGACGAAGAACAGGCCCAGGTGGCACTACTTATTACTACCAGAGAAGTGCAGATACCCACCACGAGCATCACCAAGAAGTACAGTATTTTTCACCATATTTTTATTGTTTTATCGATGCTAAGTAATTGTGATTAGTTCTCCATTTATTTCGCTAAAATAGCACTTAAGATAGAATTGCATGATAGCAATAAATTGATAGGAAAAAATGTAATTTAAATTTTAATATTACGTGATATGTGTTTCGTTCATTTACTTTATTCGTTTAAACTTATTTAAAATGGTTATTTATTGTATTTAGGGTGGATTCGGTGTCGTGTTTCAGCTTCTCCCCATTTTATTACTTCTTTTCTTGTCTATCGCTAGTCAGTTTCTGATAGGCGAACCTGCGTACAATCTGCAAAGAACAGGGTAATAATTTAAAAATAACTCAACGGCTATATCCAGCATTTTGCGACAAGGGCTGCTTCTTGGTCGTTTGGTCAAAAAAGCATTTTATCCCGTACTTGTTCGTGGCGCAGTGGCAGATCTTACGTCTTGCATACTGGAGGTTCCTGGATCGAGTCCCCGCTAAGACACACTGCATTGTGATAATATTCCTTGTTAATATTGTTATATGCCGTATTTGGTTGCGCAATTAGTGCTGAGTAACATCGGCCTTGCGTATCCTGCTTTATGCGAAATAAATAAACCTAAAAAAAGAGAAAAAAATGTTATTCGTTGGTTTTTTAAAGCGAGGGATTTTCAGTATGCAAGACAAACGTTCTGCCACTGTGCTACACAACCCTGACTTGACTTGACTAGTGTTATCAAAGTGCTTATTTAAAATAAAATGGTATTGAATTGAAAAATGAATTGCTGTGGTGGAGTTCCCACAATTTCAAAAAAGAGGGTAATAATTGTGAACATAAAAAAAATTCCAGGATTTACGCAGCGTGCATGCGCGTACGTTTTTTTTAATATAATAGTTCAGTATACAGACCTGTGCAAAAAGCGGCGATATCTTCTTCCTTCTACGTCGTTTTTGGAGCCCTACCATACCATACCACTCAAAAACATAAAATATTCACGTTTTAATTAATTTTCGGAACTTTTTGCCATTTTTGACCCATGTTTATAAAAATTTTACCTTTTTTGTTCTTTTTTAATTATTCAAATATCTAGCTGCTTATACAACTTTAAATTTGGCGA
>JASAMX010010522.1:0-12266 GCA_030248175.1 Microlaimidae sp. YZB2_3 | reverse complement strand
TTAACAAATAAAACTGTTTTATAGAAATTTACAAAGTAAAAAAACGAGTTTTCGATATGTCATGAAATAAAAAATTACTTTAAATAAATGAAATATTTATTTCTTTTCTTGACTAACAGACGTTACAATGTGTCCACGGAACCAAAATAACCGGACATTTAGAATTTTCCACCTGTATAAGGTAGAATTTTACGGTTCTGTTTAATTTTTTTTGCTTGATCTTGGAGTTTATGCTTGGACTTGGTCAGACTACATACTTTTGCTTCAATTAAAGTGACGAATTGGTTTTTAAATTCTTTGGTATTTAACTTTCATCGGCTCTATTAACCTAAATCTTGCCAAGCCAATTTTCGACCGTGGCTAAATATAAAAAGTTACGGCGAAAAAAACCTCAGCGTATTTCTTTAATAAGTCTAAGGTATTTGTTTTTTTTTATAAGAAGAATGTTATTAGTATAAAAAAACTGAACAAGCCTTTAAATAAAGCCTAGTAGATGAAGATAGGTGTAAATTTTAAAAATTAATAAAATGTTTTTATCATAATTGCCATGGCTTTGGAGCGCGACACGCATTACAATGTGGTGCCTATAAACTAGCACCAAATAACACTTTATTATGAATAATAACTAAGAATAGTTGATATAAAATCAATAAAATAGCTAAAATTTTATTCACTAATTTCATATTTAGTTGCAAATTTTTAAAATTAGTAAGGTTTTATTAAATTTAGATGCAATAAAGACTTTATTGTTTGCTTTTTGAAGCAGCTAGAAAACAAAAATTAAAGCCTCAATTGATTTTAAACCCCAATTATTTATTTAAATAAAAAAATTAACCCGTTCCCTACTTGCATTTACCTCGGTTACAACCGGGAAACGTTCGTGCGACCTATGTCATACTTCCGTCAAACCTAATTTTTTGCGCGAGTAGTGCCTAGTGAGCGAGCAAATTTAAGTGGTTAAAGCGGTACGGTGGCAATATGCAGATTTTTGTCACGGATACAGTGTATTACGCTGGATATTTCATGTTGCAAAAATTTGCAATTGCTAACGTACAGCTTTAACCATTTCAATTTGCTCGCTCACTGGGCACTATTCGCGCAAATTCACGCACTATTCGCGCAAAATTATATGTGACGGAAGTAAAACCTAGGTCATGCAGAGAGCTTAACGCGGTAAGGTTTACGTACGACATTTGTCATACGAAAATAACATCACCGTGAGACGAAGGTTTTACCTTTTTCCTACGAAGGTTTCACGGTTGTAGCGGGGAAAAATGCTTTCACGGGAACGGGTTAAAAGTACAATTTTTTAACGGTAAAATGAGGTAATCAAATTGGCAGGAGATATGCGTGTCATTAAGAATATATAAAAGTAAGAGAATCACCGACTATGTTCTAAACAGTTGTTCTATTTATATTTTAAGTATTCCACAATGTGGATATTTTATAGTGTAAAAATTTCTTTAAAAAGTTTATTTATTTCGCATAAAGCAGGATACGCAAGGTCGATGTTACTCAGCAATAACATAGCAACCAAATACTACATACAACAATCATAACAAAGATTATCATTATCGCTATATAGCTTGTCTCAGTCGGGACTCGATCCAAAGACCTCCAGTATGCAAAACACGCATTGTGCCACTGCGCCACAACTTCGACTACTACGACTTGTGGAATATTTTACAGTTTGTTGATAATCTTTATAAAAGTTTTCTATACTTTCGAATATTCCACATGTTAGCTGCACGATTGCAAACAATAAAATTTGAACACAACAAATTTTAAGATAATTTTTCTACATAATACGGTCGAACAAATCAATTTTTTTTTAAATTCCACGTTATAACATGTAGAATAATTTATAAATCATTGTCAATATAAAAAAACGCATAATATTTGACAACGTGATCTGGAAAAAGCATCATCTAAAAGCTTTACTTTTGCAGTTTATTATTTTACGTGATCAAAAATTTTCGCTGTGAATTGTTTAACATATAGTTTAGTTAGAGCAACTGTTCAACACACAGTCGGACATTAACATTTTTTTATATTTTAGATTTTATTAATGGATTCATAAATATTATTCAGTTTACAACTAAATAGATAAATAAAAAAACATAAAAGAAAATAATTTATAAAATGAGCCCGATAGTTTCTATTTAAAATTACTAAGTGATAGAATAAAAACTATTACAAAAGGAAGTTTATTCCTTAAAATAACTAGAGAAAAATTAGAGAAACATTTTTGGCACGTCTAATTTTTCAGACACATGTTTGGGCAAAGTTTTGTATTTGTTTTTTTTATAAATGAATTTTTCTACAGTTATGTCTATTTGCTCATTTAACATTTTGTAACAATGAAACTGGTCAGTTTGAGTACGACGAACTGAAAGTTTTTTAAATAAAATTATTTAAATTTCAGAGCGATTTTTGAAGAAAAAAAAAATTAATAAAAATCGGTGACTTAAAGACTCTACCCTGGAACACCCAACTACGCACATAATGTGAGCTTACAAAATTTAGACCAATTTCATCAAAATTGTCATTATTTTTATTTAAAATTTTTGTTAATTATTACCTCTATTGTTTAAAAAACGAAAAATTCAAAGTAAAATTCTATACTCAATTCCATAAGCCGCCTTTATATTTTTCAATATTTTGGTATAGTTGACTTTTTTTGTTTTTTTTTTTTTGGGTTTTTTTTTTTTTTTTTTTTTGTTTTTGGGTTTTTTGTTTTTTTTGTTTTGTTTTGTTTTTTTGGTTTGGGTTTTTGGTTTTTTTTTTTTTTTGGTTTGTTTTTTTTTTAAAATCAAAAACTTCTAAAAAATCTATGAATCTATGTATATTACATCTACCGTCTTTTTGTTTTCAATAGAGTTTAAGTAACACTAGTTGCAATTTTGCACCAACTAATTTCTTTTTGAGGATTCCATATTGATCTGGGCGCATAAATGTTTTTTTTTGTTAAAAGTAATTAGTGATTAATTAGAACTTTTATTGCATTTCACCCATTTTTTAAGCTCATGTGTTGTTTTTGACTTTTTGTGTTTGTTTGTTTTTTTCAAGAAGTTTATAAAACGATTAAATAGGGTACCTTGCAGGAATCTAGCGAAAGTCTAAGGTGCTTGACAAAATGAGAGTATTTACACTCTTTTGTTAATATATCCCATGTTAATAATATTGTACAAATTTTGTTTATGCTTATGTTTTCTTAGCGTAAAACTGGACAAATAATAAAAATATAAAAATCATGATTCATTTTAAGTTTTTTTGTTTTTACCAGAAGCAAGTAACTTTTTTACCAAAATTAATTATTGTGCCGGTACTGGGCTGTACCGATCGCAGCTGATATTTAACCACCCGGAAATAAAAACGAAAAAAATGATCATGCGCGGATTTTTACAAGTAAAACTGAAAGTTTTTAACAAAGTTGCGCGGTGTAAAACGAGACGCGAGTGTGTAAAGCGCAAAGAATTAACGGGAAACTTAATCAAAAGAGATTCTATTACAGCTAGCTCGTAGCTAACTATGTAAGCTTGAATTTGTAGTGATTTTATTAAAGCCGAAATGAGTCAAAAAGGATTTAAGTTTACTGAAAGCAGTTCATATTATGTTATGCTTGAGTTTACAGAAAAAAATCACATTACCAGCTTGTGTTTCGATTATGGCTTCTTTTGCCATAGCGGCATTTGTAATATTCCAACAAAAACAAGCCCCCTTATGCAATCGTTTGCTATTACTTTGACTTATTTTCGCAGAATCAGATAGCGTGCGCAATAGCGCATGACCCCGCTTTTCCAAGAAATTCATAAGTGTTAATTTCGCGAAACCGTGCTAAACCGTGTGTCCCTATATAAACTGTACGTAATTGATAATTTTTCTATTTTTCGGCATATAAGCTCACTTTTTGAAAATTTTGGTCCAAGAAATAAAATCGAAGAAGTACAATTTTTATTGCGTGAATTCCTAAAATTAATAAGCTATAAGCTTGGAAAATTATTGCTGAATCTTAATCACGCATCGCATATAAATTTAGACGGTTTTTAGTTATTATTTATTTAGTATCTTTAAGATGAATGCTTAAATGCTATAAAATTTTCTGATTAATCAATAGCCTTTTTTGAAAAAAAAAAGTCATTTTTTAAAATTTTTCTGAAAAAATGTTTTTCTGAATGTAAACGTAAATCTGAACACAATTCAATTTATTTGTTTGTGAAAACTACTTTTTATTACTATTGCGTAACCCGGTAAAGATAGTATGTGTCACAGTTAGGAAGGCAGGTTTTTACCTGATTTTTACCTGCGGCCATCTAAAATTCTGCTGCCTCTAATCTGCTTCCTTCCTATTCTATTATAAATATACCTACTTACACTCTGCCAATTACGTGCATCGAGGGAAGTTTTAGCAATTTTATACCTGCTCCTAACATGTATACGCTTTAACATATGAGGCAGCCCCACCTGCTTTCTACCTGCTTCTGATGCAATATTGACTGCCTCCATCCTGAAAATACCTGCATCCACCTTGCTCCTACCTGCCTCCGAGGCAGTTTTTTTTGCCGTATACCTGCCTTCAGCATGTACATCTTTTAACATAGGAGGCAGCTCACCTGCTATCTACCTAATTCGGTATGAAATTTCGACTGCCTATTTCCTGCCTCCTACCTGTTTCACTTTGCCTACTACCTGCCTCCAAGGTAGGTTTTTCTGCCTCCTTTCTGCCTTCAATCTTTCGAAACAGCTTCGAGAACCCTCATCATGGTGATTAAATGAATTTTGCGGAGTCATATTTAGTTAACGGAACAATAGAACTACATTGTATATAAAGTCAATTCAGAGTAGTTTAAAACTTTTGTTATAGTAGTTGAAAATCGAAGCTGCTTATAAGGCCATGAGTCTGGCTGATACAAGAAATTAATCCGATATAAAAATATAATACAAATTTGTTATCAATATCAAATAAAAATCCTTATACTATACTATTAAAAGAAGCTTTTCCGATTATTTTCTAAAGTTTTAAGCAAAATTCATCTTGACAGTTTTATGACATTTTTTTATAGGCCCGTTATTGCAGTAGTACGGGGTCTTTAGAGCCGTGAACAGAGAACTTAGAGTCATTGGAAATTTTTGGGAACGTGTAGCAACGAACAATTTGAACTTGAAGCCCTAATAAAAAGTAATTTGGGCTTAGATTTATTTTTTGATTAGGTTTAGGCAAAGATTTTAGTGATTTTTACTTTCAGCTCCAGCTTACAAAGCTTTGAGTTTCCAACTTACGGCTCCGAATTCCCTATTTTTGGCTGCAAGTATTTTCGGGTCCATCGATGTTAAATCATAAAAGTTTTCAAAAAAAATCGATCACAGATGCTATTTTTGATGTATACCAAGGAATACTATATTTTGGAAAATTTTTCATAATTTTTTTTATATTTTTTGTTTGTTTTTAAGGGGAGGGGAATACGACCGCCCCGAGAAGCTGAGGGTTTCAAAAAGAGCCCTTTTATTTTTCTAGTTATATTCCCTGAAAATTGTAGTTATTTTAAATTGTATATATAGAAATATGTATACTGACTGCATGTGATATATTTTAATAGCTTATTCTAATTATGATAAAAAAACATTAACATTAATAAGAAACGTTTAGATATAAGGTATTTTGGTTTAAATTTTAAATATTTATGTAGTTTTAACTACAGTCATACTACAGTTCCAAAATTAGGTTAAAGTCGCCTTTTTCACTGTTTTAATTTAACTTATTTTAAACAGATGCAATTCTGTTTATATCGGTGTGTAAAATAAATAAACACAAAAATTTGATTTGTTTTAAATTCACCAAGATAAAAGTCAATTTATGCAAAATTTATATCAATATTTAATAAAGATTCTTAGATTAGGGCAAGGGTCGCTGGTTCAAGCCTACATAGCTTCAAGTCCCAATTTTTTAATTTAATTGGAAAAGTGGGTCTTAAAGCAGAGTATGCAGTATTATTTGCTAAAATAAAAAATTTGCAAAATCAAAAGCCGCTCAAAAATTCTAAAAAAATTCTTAGCTTCAAACTGATATAGATTTAGTATAAATCAACCTTTTTATCGGTGAAAAAAGCTTATCTTTAATTAGTAAAAAATAATTAATACTGTTTACAATTTTCAGTATTGAGTTTTTGCATTTTTCTGGATTTTTTAGTGTTATGGTTTAAACCTTAAGTTCTAGCAACAAGTTTGCTTACTTCTGCTGTTCTAGCTACGAGCTACCTTAAATACGCTAAAAATAGCAGACTTAATTGTGGCCACTTAAATTTTAGTTTTTGTTTTCCTCAGTAAAAATTGCAAGCTTAATTATGACCATCTCATTTTTAATTTTTGTTTGTTGTTTTCGTTAAACACAAAGTTATATAATAAAAACTGGAACGTTTTTGCAGATCCAGATATACACTGTTTTTCTAAGTGTAACTTTGCGCGTGGAAAATATAAAAACCAATGGATCAACAATCAATCATTAAAACCATTGTTACAGCATAGCGAGCTGTATAATTTTTTTGCATAAGGACTAGAAACTTTTACTACCACAAACATTACACAAAAAGAAATAAAAAATATGTGACTTTCTTCTGGTCAGATACATTTAGTGCCCTAACTGGGGCAAACCTTAATTAGGGCTTGAGTTCAGGATGGCCCTATCACCCTTAAGACCTTAGAAAAAAAGTCGATTTCTACAAAAAAATCTTTCGTTAAATTTTTTATGTCAAAGAAATGACCAGAAATGTTCTTGTTATTTTTTTTTAAATTTAACAGTATTAAGTGTTAAAACTTGTAACATAAAAAAACCCTAATTAAGGTACGCATAACTAAAAATTTATTGCCCAAAATATGGCCAATATATGAACTTATTGGGATCTTCTGGTGCACTAACCAGGGCGAGCTCAATTAAGTATACGCTAGTAGGAGCACTAAAAGTGCCAGTGCAATCTATAAATTCACATATTTTTTCTTTTGTTTTTTATATATTTGCTATCATTGCCTGTTTTCAGTAGAGTGAGTTTTGTTGTTTATGCGTTTTCTGAGTTTCTGAAAACTTTTGATGGCCAAAATTAAGTCTGCTATTCTAATATTTTAAAATGTATTTTAGATAATAGAATATTTATGGTATTTTTTATATATTTATGAATTAGAGAAAGCCTCTAACGTATTCGATCATAAATTTGAAAAAAATGGGTCTTTTGACAATCTTGACGATAATTTTCATATCAGTTTTCAATGATTTTATTCTTTCACAGCAGTTAAGAGAGGAATTACTTGATCCCAATATAAATGAAGAAGAGAAACTTATGGTAATTAGTGGTGGGGATCAAAAAGTTCAATCCGCAATAATAAAAATTAATACATCCCAAATTAACAGTGTTTTAAAACCTCAAATGCACTATCCTAATATTCCAAAGGGAAAACTAAACAATTCAGCTCACTTAAGTCACAATGGCAATAAACTAATTCCACAAAAGATTGAATTGTCAAAAAAGAATAAAAACTATGGTAATCGAGACAAAGAGGTAGTTGACACTAAATACAAAAATACAACAACTTCTTATATCGATATTGTTATTGCAATCTCAGAAGAAACAACAACAGCTAAAATCACATCTCAATCTTCATACATATTATTACCAGCAGATAAAAAACAAAAAAAGCCTCTGGAAGCCTCTGGCAAAATAAACAAACCATTACCAAATAAGAAAGTGAAACTAAAAGCAACATCTCATAAGCCTCTGCTCAATTCGACAGAAATAATTGGTTTTTTTAATACTACAAAATCACAACAATCTGAATCTCCAATAATATTTAAAAGAAACAAATCACCAATAACAAAAAAACTTCGGTCTTTAGCAACTAAATCAATTTTTAAATCTACAAAAAAACCAAATGCAAAATCGACAAGTAAATTGGTAGCGGTAAAAACTAGTAACACCAAACCAACTTCTTTAAAGCAAAAAAAAATTACAAGTTCATTTAAAAAAGTGGATAAAACGTCACATGTTTTAGTTTCTTCAACCTCTCCTGCAATTGTTCCTTTTTCTTCATCTCCTACAACCCCTCCTAAAAAAAACCCTTTTTTATGTGATAAATTAACGTTATTAGTTACCAGTTATTTAAACGAATCAGGCAATTACAATTCATTTGTGTTTTCTGAATTTCAAAATGAAGTCTTTCAAAATATAGATTCCTGGATTGGATTAGAAAAGGAAAAGAAACCTCGATCATATCAAGAATGCAAAGATCCCAAGAAAAATCTGTTTAAATGCGATCTATTTAATTATACAGAGCTTAACAGTTTACTTTGCTCAATTTTATTTCTTAACAACCCTGATAAAAAGAAAACTTCTACAATGATTCTTTTTCAGCTAAATCTGTACGTCTATTTAAAATGGTGGAATTCTAAAGCAATAATAAAAAAATCGACGCACCAAAAACAAATACTGGAAGATTTGTCGATTGATTTTAATAAAATCGTTGATACGTGTATAATCAAAGACAATTTCGGTCGACTGTGCCAGATCTCTTACTGCAAACTCGCACTGTGCAAAACCAAATTTTTTTTTAAAGTTTGCAACGACAGCGATCTTTCACAAGAGAGGTTGTCAGATGGATATTTTTATTGTGGAACTTTGAATCATCTGCGCTACGCCAAAAGTTTAGAATACAGCGTGTCTAAAACAAAAAAAATACTGAAGGATCTAAATGTTTACATTCACAAACAAAAAATAAAGAATTCATTTCACTGGACGTTGGTAAGCGTAAAAAGCTTTCTGCTTGATGGTGCCATTTTTCTTTATGGAATCACCAAACATTGTAAAGGCGAAAACGACTACCAATCAAGCAAAGGTTACTGCCATGATCATTTTGAATACATAGAAGACTTTAGTGTTGAAAACAATTATGTTAAAGTTGTGGATGTTTTTAGAATTGTAATATTTCTATTTGTCGTTATGGCATTAGCAAGCAACGTGACGTTAATATTGTGGAGTGCTGCTGGGTTATGGCAGTTATTAAAGCGAAACTGTGAGATCAAACAATGCATATTTGGATTTTGCGCCAATTTGGGATTTGCCAACGTTCTTTTCAGCATCATGACACTTGCACTTTTCATTTCCTCGGACAAAATGTCACAAAAGGTCAGTATTTACGATTAATTTTTGTTGAGAAAATAATAATCTACCTAAAAAAAATCTAAGACAAGGCTTTAGGCTTAGGCTTATCAATAAACTTAGGCTTAAGCCAATCATTAATATCTTTTATTTAACCCAGTTTAAGACCAATTGTATTGTATTGTATTTTTATTTTGTCTAAGACTGGGACATACATAAGCAACAGAGACATTGCACTGATTTTGTATGCACCAAGAAACAAAGGACCAGTAATAAGATAAATTAGACCAAAAAGTCAGCTGACCAAACACTTCTGTCCCATTAGGATTCACGACTCCCGCGAAAAATAAGCGATTGACACCCTAAAACAAAATTGGCTGAAGTATTTCAAGATTTTGCAAAAAAATAATTACATATAAGCATAGCATATAAATAAAATTCTAGTAGAAAAAAAACTTAAATCACTTTATAAAAAGGATTATTTCCAAAAAGATCATGTAACAGTTATAATCACGCATGCAACAATAAAATAGATTTTTGTTAAGTTCACACACATCTGTTTTCAAATTGTTTCAAAGTCTAATACATTGTCTTAATGAAGATGAATTTGATCAATTAAGAGTTTAAGTGGAAATTTCGCATTTAAAACAATTATTTTGCAGACGTTTTGACCTTCTGAAATTATGATTTGCAGTCTAAGAAAAATAGTCTTGGGGTGGAATTCGAAACTCGTTGTGATAGGAATAAATTAGCCTTGTTCCATAATTTGCAGCAGTTAATCCTATAGAGAGAATTCCGCTTAGATGTTGTAAGTGTTCATATGAATGTGCATAATTTTGGAAAATTATTTAAAGACCAGATTTAAGGGCTGTATCGAACAAAAATCTGTCTTTTTTAAACATTGGATAATAGATAGCAAGCCTGTATGCCATCGATCGTAAAATCGCAATCAAAAATATTTATTTAACAATTTTAGAACTAAATTTAAAATCCTTCAGGCTGAAATTCAGGCTGTAACCGCTCGCCGTCAGGAAGAAATAAAGAATGAACGCTTGAGAATAAAAATAATAAAAAAAAACTTTTTTAAATTAATGTCACCAATTATTATTAAAATGCGTCAGGTGTTTTTCCAGCTTTAGATCAACATTTAAGAAGCTATTTTGATTTCCCACTCAAAGTATAATGTATCTAGTTTTAAATGTGCTGACAGTTAAAAAGCTATCTGAAAAATCGAGAGCCACTTTAGGGCCCGTTCACACCTGTTCCCAGTTCCCAGATCCCAGTTCCCAAATCCCAGAAACAGCAAAATCAAGTGTTCACACCTGTTTCCCACATCCCAGATCCAAGTTCCCAGAAAGACTTGGAGCGGCGCTCCAACTTCTGGGAAAAAATTAAAGGAAAGCGAGCGGAGAGGCGTCTTCGCGCATATATCACACGCGCTCAGTGCATACATACAGACTTTTTTACGTAATAATGTTGATAATTATGTTAATTTTAAGGACACACATCAGCTGCACAATATTAATTTTTTTAAAATTTTTTGTGCGCAATTATTACAACGCTCCGCTTCTTTTTTCGTTCTCTTTTTTCAGGCGGTGTACGAATATGGAACAAAAATTGTTGTTTTTTAACCAAAACAATGTTAATACGATATTTTTAAATAAATTTAAAAGTTTTAGTTTTAAAAAAACTAATCTATTTCATCAAACGTTTCGAAAATATAAATTTATTAATAAAAGTAATAAAGATTTACGTTTTATTAAATTAGACTTGATTTTTAGCTTTTCTTTTAATAATTCAATTTAGCACTTTAAAAACTATTTCTAAAATGTCCTTTATTTGTCTTTTAACGATTTTTTTGTATCTGTAGGTACGATTCCACAACGCTTCGTACGTACAATTTTTAATTACAACGCTTCGCTTTTGTTTTGTTCTGTTGCTTAAAGCGAGAACGAATATGATACAAAAATCTTTGTTTTTTTACCAAAATCATTAATGAAACAATTTTTTAAACAAATTTAAAAGTGTAACAATTTTTTAGTCTAAAAAAACTTATTTATACAATCAAAAAGAATATAAATTTATTTATAAAAGTAATAAAAAATTTGTTTTATTACACTAAACTTTTTTTTACAATTTTTTTGATTACTCAATTTTTAACATTTAAAATTTAGTTTTTAAAGTTTTTTGTGATTTAAACGAATATTTCGTGTTGTACGTTCGATCTTAAGCGCCTTATTTGACTAAAACAACGCCCGCGCGCGCGACTTTTTATTCTGGTAAACAAACAGGTGTGAACGGGCTGGGAACTGGGATCTGGGAACTGGGAACTGGGATCTGGGACTTGGGAACTGGGATCTGGGAACTGGGATCAGGTGTGAACGGGGCCTTATCCAGAATCGTAACTATTGGCTTGATAAGACACAGATCATCGGCATATAATATTAGTTTGGAATTTGTTGATAAAACTAAGGATCCTAAAGAATAACGATAAACTATATAAAGTAAAGGACCCAATTTTGACCCTTGCGAAACCCCATTTAAGACAGGAATCTCTCTTGAAAAAGTATTTTCCACTTTAATTTTAAGTAGCGACCTGAAAGATAAGATTTAATATAACCTTACATACTATTACAAACACCAAATTCATCCCCAGATATTTTAGTAGATTTTTATGAGGGACTGAGTCAAACCTTTTACTAATATTAAAAAAACTGCAACAACATTAGTTGAAGCACCGTTTGACCTACAAAATTTAAAACCACTGCAGATGTATTCTTTACACATTATAAATTTAAAGGTTAATCATTTTATAAAAAGAATCATTTCTAAAAAACAAAATGTTTACAACATTTTTTTCAATATACAAGCTTTAAAATTATTTTATATTATTTAGTTAATATTTTTTTGTTTTTGGACCAGTTAAATATGATATGTGGATTGTGCAACACACAAACAAATGCTAATAGGAATACATCAATAAATGTATATTTAAATATTCAGACATTCTAAGAAAATTTTTATATCTTAGAACGTAACTAAAGTTAGAATTAGCCACATACATGAACAACAACAAAGCGTTAAAAATAATAAGAATAGGGGTTTTCGGCCAAAACTTCAAAATTA
>JASAMX010010519.1:0-11106 GCA_030248175.1 Microlaimidae sp. YZB2_3 | reverse complement strand
GTACTTCGTCAGTTACGTATTGCTAATTCAAGATGGATTGAATCATGCAAATAATAATTTTATTTTGTAAATAATAATAATTTGAGCTAAAGCCTTGTTTATACTTTTTCGAAAGTGTCCAAAGAACAGCTTTATGCATTGTTCATAATTCGTCCAAAAGACAAAATTCAAATTTTGTTTTTTGTGCTCAGATTTTTGCGAAAATAAATATTAATAACCGCAAAAATAAAAAATCAAATCCAATATTTTGCATTGTTTATGCAATATATTACAATGTTAAACTAGTAAAAATTTCAATTTAAACTTTATTTTAATTTCTTTATCTATTTGTTCAATGTTGGTTCTTGTGTAATAGAGCTTTTGCGTAATTCAACCTTTACTATATAAAGCGTTTATGTTAAAAAATAGCCTATTACTCCTCTTTTGTCCTCCATAAAAAGAAACTTTTTTAAATTTAAATGCAGTAGCATTCTCATTCATAATATTTTAATTTGGATGGACAAAAGCTTAAAAATTAGTGATGGACAGTTCTGGGTTCCGGATGTTCCGGGTTCTGAATGTTCCCGGGTTCTCGATGTTCCGGGCAAAAATTGGAATTCCGGTTCCTATTCCAGATTTTTGGTAAATCTCAATTCCGGTTCTGGTTCTGGTGTTCCGGGTGTTCCGCACTTTCACTATCACCCATCACTATTAAAAACTATTGTGGTTTTTTAAATAGTTTTACTCTGAAAAACATAATGAATAGTGAAGAAAGGAATATACAAATATGCGTAAGACTATTACAAAATATGAATTTATGGAGCAAAATAATTTAAAATGAATCATGATGTTTCGAACTGCACGTTTTTTATATTCATTAAAAAACTAAAGACGAGACTCACACAATGGACTGATATACTAGAAATTGTAAACAATATTGATTAGTTTTTGCCAGAAATATATAATATACTGAAAAATGTGCAACCCCTATACAAAAAATTAGTCAAAATAGGCCTCTAATAATAAGCAGTCAGAAGAATGAGTAGTATTCGTGATTTACTGCTATATGTTTTGTTTCATGGGAATTAAAATAAATAAAAAAACTGAAGATCTCTACGTTTATTGGAGTAATTCTAATAATTTAAGGTTTTCCCATACGCAACTTTGTTTTGTACTACATTCAGGTGTTTTTATTATTTATTTCGCATATTGCCGGACACAACTAAAGCATTTAAAAATGCACTGAAATAAGCTGACTCTTTGTTAAAAACAAAATATATAATATATCGAAAAACGTGCAATTCCTATAGGCATCTTGCACTGGAACTCAGTTTATACATGAAGTATGCAATAAAAATAGCGAGTCACCATAATGGATAATTACCGTATCTCCTACTTATCTTTTGTAGTATGCAGATCAACTATCGAAAGCGCGCGAAATTTTGATCGGTTGATCTGCATACTACAAAAGATAAGTAGGAGATACGGTAATTATTCATTATGGTGACTCGTTATGTTTATTGCATAGTTCATGTATAAACCGAGTTCCAGTGCAAGGTGCCTATATAAAAATGTAGGTAAAAGTAGGCCATTATAATGAACCTTTCCATTTAAATGGCACCCTCCATAATTATGGCATAGTAGCCCTTTTAATTCGCGAATTAAAATCGAGAGGAAGCTGGCACACTGTCAAACTTTTTGCTTTAAAGCCATATTGGCACCTGGACAAAATATAATGAAAAAAAAAAAGAAGTTCATCTTTAACCAGATGCTACATTATTTTACATAAGTACATAAGTAAGATGTTAAAAAAAAACTGGACGATAATTTTTTTTATTATTTATGGATCCTTTCTTAAAAAGGGGAATAACTAATGCTATTAACCAGTCTAAAGGTGGAATACCGGAATCAAAATTTTTTTTAAATATTTTAGATAGTGGATCAGCAATTTTTAAAAAAAATAAGCTGGTAAACTGTCTGGTGTTCTGGACATTTCGTTCGGTTTTTTTTATAACTTTTAAAATTTTTTTAACACTGAAAGACATATCATTTAATGTTTTTTTCATTTGTTAAATTAAACTCTGCCGATTTTCCTTTTGTCAATTTGCCAACTCTTATTTTCTTTTTTTTTCTAATATGGGAATTAAATTAGTCTAAGCTACATAATACACACCGATATGCTCTGGGCTTTGATTGAAGACCTGAAATATGATTCATTTTTACATTTTTTTACGAAAATTATCCAAAAAAAAAACTTAAATAATTGCACAAAAAGTGAAAAATCTCAAAAACATATCTTTTTATTTAAATTTTTCTCATATATTATAAACATTTGTCCAAACTACCCAAAAAATACTATTTTGCGCTGGGGTTTGGCTTAAAATTTGAAATATGGACCAGTTTTAAAATTTTTTTGTTTTCAACGAATTTTTACAAAAACTCAAATAATTGCACAAAAAGTAAAAAAACTCAAAAACATATCTTTTTATTTGAATTTTTTCTCATATATTGTAAACATTTGTCTAAGCTACCCAAAAAATACTATTTTAGATATGTTTTTGAGATGTTTTTGTGCAATTATTTGAGTTTTTGTGAGAATTCGTTGAAAACCAAGAATTTCTAAAACTTGTTCATATTTCGAGTTTAAAGCCAAACCCCAGCGCAAAGTAGTATTTTTGGGTAGCTTGGACAAATGTTTACAATATATGAGAAAAAAAAATGCAAATAAAAAATATGTTTTTGAGATTTTTTTACTTTTTAAGCAATTATTTGAGTTTTTATGAGAATTCGTTGAAAACAAAGAATTTCTAAACCTGGTTCATATTTTTAAAAGTCCTTAAGCCAAACCCCAGCGCAAAATAGTATTTTTGGGTAGCTTGGAAAAATATTTATAATATATGAAAAAAAATGCAAATAAAAATATATGTTTTTGAGATTTTTCACTTTTTGTTCAATTATTTAAGTTTTTGTGAGAATTCGTTGAAAACAGAGAATTTCTTAAACTGGTTCATATTTCGAGTTTTAAGCCAAACTCCAGCGCAAAATAGTATTTTTTGGGTAGCTTGAACAAATGTTTATAATATATGAGAAAAAATGCAAATAAAAATATATGTTTTTGAGGTTTTTCACTTTTTGTGCAATTATTTAAGTTTTTGTGAGAATTCGTTGAAAACAGAAAATTTCCAAAACTGGTTCATATTTCGAGTTTTAAGCCAAACCCCAGTGCAAAATAGTATTTTTGGGTAGCTTGGACAAATGTTTATAATATATGAAAAAATGCAAATAAAAATATATGTTTTTGAGATTTTTCACTTTTTGTGCAATTATTTGAGTTTTATTGGGAGAATTCGTTGAAAACAGAGAATTTCCAAAACTGGTTCATATTTCGAGTTTTAAGCCAAACCCCAGCGCAAAATAGTATTTTTTGGGTAGCTTGGACAAATGTTTATAATATAGGAGAAAAAATGCAAATAAAAAGTTATGTTTTTGAGTTTTTTACTTTTTGTGCAATTATTTAAGTTTTGTTGGGAGAATTTTCGAAAATAAAAAAAAGTAAAAATGGATCATATTTCACGTCTTCAATCAAAGGTCAGACAGAGCAAATCGGTGTGTATTATGTAGCTTAGACTAATTTAATTCATATATTAGAAAAAAACGAAATTAAGAAAATACGTTTTTGAGATATTTTACTTTTTATGCCATTTGTCGATGTTTTTTGATTAAGACTTTTCGCCTAGGTCTGAAATGCGCAAGAAATTGTAATTTTTGTTATAAGCCAAAAAATACCGTCAAAAAACAATACAAATGTATTAAAAACATGCTTATAATTTATATCTATAAATATTAAGAAATTGTATGTTTATTCGTTAAGAAAAGCTTTAAAACTGATACAACTATCCTTAAAATTTACGTCAATTTTTTGAGAAAAATACTGGTTTTCGTTAACCAAATGCAGACTATTATTAAGTTACATTATCGTTGATTATTAAACATTTTTGTTTAAAAACAATGTTATTGTAGTAGTATAAGTAATTTTTTGAAGTTTTCAGTTGTTATTGACTATGCGAAGTGCAAATAATGCAAATGCATGAAATTTGAAATTTTGAAGAAAAGTAAAATTTTTACGAAAAAATCATGGGCGAAAAAACGTTTTGGAACCTAAAAAAATAGCGTTATTTACACGTTTTTTTAATAATTTCGGCCCAATATGGTTAGAAATGAGTAAAATGCATGGTCGCTTTGAACTATTTGAAGTATTTTTGACCACTTAAAAATGGTGATATTTTTATTAAAGCCCAGGCGATTTCTGTTTGTTTCATTTATAGAAATAGTTTTTAGCGCTTCTACAGCTTAAGTAATTTTTAAATGTCATTTTTTCCACAGCATAAAAAGCATTATTTTCTCCATGTGTAAATTCAACTCAAAATCCCGAACGACAGGAACGTAATACCATATATAATTGCAAACCGTTAGAACCACCTACTAATAGCAAACAACCTCGTGCTAATTATGACGCGTTAGCTATATTATTAAGAAAGATACAAGCAGATTTACGGGAAAAAGTTTTTGGCATATTTAAATTTTAAGTTTAATTTAACGTAAAATTGGCACCGAGCCAAAAAATTAAAAATTAAAGTTTTTAAAAAAATTCGTTATTTTTCTGAGTAAAATGATATGCTTTTTTGTGTTTGGTTGTTTTTTTACCAAGTTATTGCAAAAACAAAAAGTGGCCCGCTGCATATTTGGCTATATTGAGGGAGTTTGGGCCCCCCTGATTTAAAGTAAATTTATTTTAAATTTTACAGCAGAGTCGAAAGCATATTGTTTTATTATGGTTTCAACAGCAAAAACTTCATTCACTGTTTTTTCAGTTATTATAAAGTTTAATACGAATTCAAACGTTCTCTGGGCTGACTTGATTTACTGTGACCCGATGAAATATAGCTTATTGAAATATCGGGTATCATTAAATTCAAATGCGACACGTAAGGCGTAATTACACTTGATGCCGAACAATAAATTGAAATCACGTCGGCTGTTGAAAAATATCGCGATCTAACTTTGTTTGAAACTATATTCAATGATAATGAATCATCGCAAATCTGTTGCATTTTTTTCATGTTCAATTCCGGCAAACTGACTGTTCGTTTAGCTGCTAATGTTTGGTTTTCATTTATGTTTTTTTTCTGATAAACATAAAGGTTACTATCACTCATTGAAAGTCGCACGGCGTCTTTTGTATCATGTATGCACAAACTTTCTCTATAGTTGCCACAATAAAGTTTCTTTTACTTATTTTTTAAATTATAGTTTTTAAAATGACGTTAAAATCTTCAACTACATTAAGATGAAACGATACAGTTAGGATACCCTGTCGTTTTTTGTGTATAACTCGTGCCGTACGTGACGGACAAATGCAAACTATATGTTGGGTGAAAGGGTATTTTTTTTCCGCTCAGTTCTGTATCCTTAACATTTTTGGTGGACTATTTCATACCGAGATATGCTTCGTTGAAAAAAAGGCATTTTAAAACAGTTTTTCCCAATTTAACAAAACCAGAGTTATTATTACGTAATAAAAATTTAACACAAGTTAGATACACCAAATATACATGCCCACAAAAATTTTCAGCGAAATCCCTACTATTGAAGTTTTTTAATTTCGTTTTATTGCTAAAATTGTTGAAATTAAAAATAAAAAGAAGTGATAGTAGAGATTTCGTTAAAAACTTTAAAACTGGCTCAAAATTATGGTCCAACTGCTGTGTTAAAAGTTGGGAACAAACTAATTTCTATCAAATGACTAAACTTTCATTTATATTTTTTGATTTGACGTCGGGAAACTACATTTAAAAACGTTTGTTTAAAAGGCCCTTTTAAGCAAATATCACAGACGGAGCAGTACCCGAGTGGTTAGAGCGTTGACCTCGGATTCATGGAGCTCTAGGTTCGAGTCCCCTTAGGAAATATTTTTAACCTCAAAAAATGTTTTTTTTTTAATTTTTAACTTTTTAATTAAAAACAGTGTTCATTATTCAATACTGTATTCAACCCCGAGTACGTGTTTTGAGGTGGTTTTGAGGTAAAACTGGTATATAGTCAGAATGCCCCCCTGATGCGGTCGCACCCCCCTAGCGCCCCCCGGGGGGTTGAATGAAAAAACAGAAAAAGAAAAAACAAGAAAAGACCCCCGAAAACCCCCGAAAACGTGTTATGGAGAAAATCGGCAAAAATTTTGCAACTGTATCGTTCCACCTTAAAAATTTAAACTTTTCTATTATATGTCTGTTTAGGAAATATATGCAACGTCACCACACTAGCAAAAAACAATTTGGTGCAATTTTTGGGCAATTCAAATATGCACAAATGCACAACTTAATAAAACTTTCACTATTTAAAAATGTACTATGAAAACTATTATAGTTTACACGCTATCTCAGCCAAAGCGAAAAAATACGGAATCAACCATCAACAATCGAAAAACTAATTCAATATTAATATCAAAAATATATAATACTATATAATTATATTAAGGAAAAATATGTCACTCCCTACAAGAAGTGAAACAATTTCGTGCCATTTTTTGAGCACTGCCATTAATTTTCATGCACAAAAAATGGCAAAACAACTGCCATTCATTGGGCAAGTGTCGTGTAAATGGGCACTGCCTAAAAACTAGCAGTATTTTCGCGAAACCAGACACAACCAGCCAATCACATCAAACCAAAGGTACGAATCTAAATACCCACCGAGTTAATGTTTCAACGTATCTTAATATATTTTAGAAGCAACTTCACCTGTTGTCAGGACGGTCTTTACCTAACTCCGTTCAGACGACTAATCCGAACTCTCCTCTTTATGGGGAAGAGTAGTTTTTTTTGGGGTGCATACTGCATAACCGGGTTTTGATGAAAAAACGCAGCTACCCTGATTTTTTTGACTTATGTTATTAACTTTACAAGTTCAATTTTAAAAGTTGCTTGCAGTGGAAAGTGTTTTAAATTTAAAATTTAACAGCGGTAATCAAAAAAGCTTGAAACGGGTCTAATTTTAAATACTGAATTTTTAAGGGCTTGCTATTAATTTAAAACTGTGTTTTTTAAGAATTTTTTTGAATGTATGAATTTTTTTGAATTTTTTTTTTTTGAATTTTTTTAGGTATGAAAATTTTTTTGCTGCTTTAATAAGAAAAACCTCATGAAAATTCAATTTATTCGAAGACAAAAGTTTACAACTACAATTGTAATTTTGTGAATTTTCAACGGCTCTACCTCACCATAAAATTGGGGTAACTACGGTTTTCGATCAAATAACCGTTTTATGCATTCCAAAATTGAGCCGATCTCTTGTTATTTAAAAAAGGGCTCAGATTCTTTAATCGTCTAAACGGTTTTAGGTTAAAACCGTCCTGACGACGGGTGACTCGGCTTTTAAAAATATATTAAGATACGTTGAAACATTAACTCGGTGGGTATTTAAATTCCTACCTTTTGGTTTGTTGTGATTGGCTGGTTGTGTCTGGTTTCGCGAAAATACTGCTAGTTTTTAGGTAGTGCCCATTTACACGACACTTGCCCAATTAATGGCAGTTGTTTTGCCATTTTTTGTGCATTACAATTAATGGCAGTGCTCAAAAAATGGCACAAAATTGTTTCACTTCTAGTAGGTAGTGACATATTTTTCCTTAATATAATATATAGTATTATATATTTTTGTTAATATGTTTTACTCTGTATATTTTATTAAAACCTAAAAATTATTACAGCGCGCATATGTATGCAACTGTAAGTGCAGATGTAATTCATAGAAGTGGTGAATAAAATATCGATTTTGACAATAAATTGCATTTTTGCTCTATATTTTGCTATGTTTTGTACATACCGTTCATCGGAATTGCTCAAAAAATATCACCAAATTATTGTGTTTTTGCATAAATTTTCACATCTTCCTTAAAAATAATAATAATAATTTTATGTAGAAGCCAGCAGAGCTCAGTTGTAACATTTTCATCCCCTGTAAAGTGGTATTTTTTAGTACGGCAAAAAACCCTCAATTTTATTATTCTTGATTATTTTGTTTTTTCAAGCCACTGGCAATGGTTATGTCATGGGGGTTAAAACAAAAGAAAGTTTTTGCACACCTGTTTCAGAAACCGGTCCAAAATTAACGTTGTTTCGCAAATTGCATCCACCTCCAGACTGAGCGATTTGTCTTCGAAATTGAATTTGAGGCACATTGACGTTTTGCGGTAAACGCAACTGGTTATGAAAAACTGAAAAACTAGACCGCACCCTGGAAGACGTTGCCAGCAGAATGAAAGGATACATACCGGAAATCACCGTTTCTAGACTTAGCGAAACTACTTCACAAATTTAATATTTTTCTTTATAAATTAGGTGAGATTATAAAAATAATAATAATAATAATAATATACGTTTAAAAGTATAGCACCATATTTATCACCAGATGTATTTTCATAAAATAGGAGAAATATTTTAAAAAAAAATAAAAAAATGTATATGTTAAACTAAAAATAAAAAAACACTTATTGTCCAAGAGAAAAATAAAACTGAATTTATTTTGTGTTTTTAAAAAAAAAAAAAAAAAAAAAAAATTTCCTAATTGAATAAAAGTTTGAAGTTTTTGTTTAAATTTAACAAATTATCTCCAATTTTACTTTTTAAGTGATATAAATGTTGGATAAATAAATAGAAAAGAATGTCAAGCTACGGATTATTTATTAGTTTTAAATATTCGTTATTTATTTAAAATTTACCCATCGCGTTCTAATAAACTGAAGTTTGCAAATAATAAAAACCAACAAATAATAATAATACATCTTCAATTATTGAACTTAGAATTACATTTCTTTTTAAGTTTAAGTAGACCTTTCACGGATTTTTTTAATATACTCTCTACAACCAACAAAAAAATATTCAAATTTAATGGTATTTTTATGGTATTTTTATTATATTTTCATTATTTTTCACTTGCATTCAGTTTTTTTGAACAAACTGTAAAAATCAGTGAATCGTAGGACTCAGCCTACTCGGAGTAGGGTAATTTTTCTTTTGATACTTGTGAAATTACAGTGGCCAAGTTTAAACTGGAAGAGCTTCTAACCCACAGCTACGTACAGGAATTCTAAGATTGCACATGGCATATATCTTTTTCATTTTCAAATTTCAACGCAATGGTTCACAAAAGTTATTGATAGACTTGTAATTTACGAAGACCAGTATTTTATGAAACAGGCCCCAGATGTATTTTCATAAAATAGTTGGAGATGTTTAAAAAACCACTTATTGTCCAACTAAATTTTGGTGGCAAATTGTTTAAAAACAATACGTTATTGTTTTTTTTTAAATAATAAAATAACGTCAAAATAAGCTAAAATATCGTCTGCTTGTTTTTATTTATTTTTTTTTTGACAAAATTTTAAGTATCAAGGACAAATAGTTTTAAGCACAATAACTCCTAAAATCCTATCTTATCGTTTAAACTATATAATATATGGTAGCGACAAAGTATTTATTTTAACAAAATTTTTGTTTAAGGTTCTTCGTTCTTCTTTTTTTATTATTTTATTGATTTTTAGGATTTTTTAAAACTTTTGACTCTTTATTTCACGAGATCAAATAGTATTAAGAAATTACTTCTCGACTAATTATTTACGTGTTTTGTCTATAATAATAGCAAATGTAAATAGTTTAGTTGTATATTATTCCTAAAAAAATTCAACTGAAATTCAAAAACGGTTGTACAATTAGATATTTATATATATACAATTAGATAGGTGGTTTACAAAAGCTAATAAAAATATGGCTGCGCCCACAGCCGACAAACACGTTCATTAGTATCATTGATAAACGTTTTATTTTAAAACTTGTATTGTTTATTTTAAATCAGAAATTATTTGAATTAAAACGTTAAAAACCGCTTATATAACGTTGAAAAATTTTTTTATTTTTTTTTAAACTTCTTTTAATAATCCTACTTCATATAGATAAGAAATTTTTAAAGCGTGTATTCCGGTATACCAGTTATGAAGATCTGAGAAACATCAAAAAACGTGTACTTGGCTTCTCTTTGAAATTTAGGCGACGGTATTCGTTGAAACGGAATAAAAGCCACGATTAAAGAAAGATTCTCGATTATCAAAAGTGCAAAACCTAAAATACTGAACAGTTTTTTTTATTGCAAATGACATCGTATTTCAATATAAAATCAAAAATTATATATTGATTACAGCATTAATATATCAAAAATACTTTTTATTCTCAATTGATTAGAATTACAAAAATTAGCTGTGGTTTCAACCAATTCACAAAACGGATTAAAGAAGTATATTAAGAATACCGTTTAATTAACAAGTTTTTTTAATAATACCAAGAGTATATAACACAAGAGAATGTTCACTGTACACTAAATTTTTGACCAAAAATTTTGAGAAAAGTCGCACTTTCCAATTGTGTGCGACTTTTCTCGCAAAAATCCGCCATTTTCTGCAGGTTTTCTCGCGCTGCGATTTTTTACACAGTGTTAGTTTTCTCGCAGTGGGGACTGCGACTTCTTTCGCACTCTATGCTGCTTTATTCGCACTGCGATTATTTTCGCACTGCGAGCCTGGCCGCGCAACAAAAAAAAAAAAAACAAAGCGGAGCAAAAATTTTGTGTTTAAGTGAGTAAAAGTCGTTTTTTTTACCTTAAGATGTAAAAACTTTTAGTTTTAATAAAATAAAATCACTTTCCAACGTTTCAAAATTAAATAAAACAAGTTTCGAAGTGTTTTACTCCTTTGAAAATGACAAACAGCGGAAGTATTTTTTTTGTTGCGCGGCCAGGCTCGCAGTGCGAAAATTATCGCAGTGCGAATAAAGCAGCATAGAGTGCGAAAGAAAGTCAGTTTCCGGCTGCGAGAAAACTAACACTGTGTTAAATAATCGCAGCGCGGAAAAACTAGCAGAAAATGGTGGATTTTTGCGAGAAAAAGTCGCACACGAATTCAAAAGTGCGACTTTTCTCGCGAAATTTTGGTCAAAAATTTAGTGTTCAGTCAGGCATTCTCTGGTGTTATATATTCTTGGATAATACTGACCTATGTATGAAATAAATTCTCACGGAGAA
>JASAMX010010518.1:0-14354 GCA_030248175.1 Microlaimidae sp. YZB2_3 | reverse complement strand
TTTTAAATCTTAACCTAGTACTTGTCTTGCTTTGTGACATTAAATTTTAATTTTGCATTGTTGCGTTTATTTTTTTAAAATTTATTATGTCAGAATCCATCATTTATGTATAATGCAGACCTGTGCACTGCCCCCCGGGGTTTTATTGGGGGGAGGCAACTTTTTTAAAACCGGGGAGGGCAATAAAACGGGGGTGCAAGCAGGGGAGAAAGAAAAAAGAAGGGAAAAGGGGATAAAAAAAGCCAAAATAAGGTCTTGGATGGGTCTAAAACGGCTTAAAATGCTTGGAAATAGGCTAAAACCTTGCGAAAAGTCGCCGATGCATGGCGTCATTATAGGTCAAAAATGGCGCCATAGTTTTGGGGTATTTTTTCATTTTTGGCGGGGGGGACAATAAACCCGGGAGCAAATCCTCCAATAAAGCGGGGGGCATTTTCAAACTGTGCACAGGTCTGATAATGTATGACTCAAAAACTCAGTTATTCTTTACTCGTACAATTCATTTTTTATAATATTATATTTATTGCTTAAATATCATTTTTAAAACCTTATGTTTGTTTCGACGATAAAATTAGTTTCTGTTTTCCCAAATAATGTTAATGTTTGTAGATGTTTGTTATTTGTTTAATTTTTGCATAATTGTGGCTTTATTTTGTAGCTTATCACCAACAACTATGGTGTCGTGTTCGGGTTGCCCACGACTCGCTCCCGCCGACTCGCTCCCGGCCCAACTCGCTCCCAGCCCAACTCGCTCCCAGCCCAACTCGCTCCCAGCCCAACTCGCTCCCGGCCCAACTCGCTCCCAGCCCAACTCGCTCCCAGCCCAACTCGCTCCCAGCCCAACTCGCTCCCAGCCCAACTCGCTCCCAGCCCGACTCGCTCCCAGCCCAACTCGCTCCCAACCCAACTCGCTCCCAGCCCAACTCGCTCCCAGCCCGACTCGCTCCCGTTTAAAACTGTAAACGCATTTTTATAACAGAATATTAGTTTAGTAAAAAATGTACATATGACACAAAATTATATAACAAAAGGAAGATGGATTTTCTTAAGCCTAAGCCTAAGCCTCTTTACTGTGCGATAAAGCATAATGTCTAATAATACACTGCATCACGCATTGCATCAAATCCATCTTCCTTTTGGTATATAATTTTGTGTCATATGTACATTTTTTACTAAACTAATATTCTGTTATAAAAATGCGTTTACAGTTTTAAACGGGAGCGAGTCGGGCTGGGAGCGAGTTGGTCTGGGAGCGAGTCGGGCTGGGAGCGAGTTGGGCTGGGAGCGAGTCGGGCTGGGAGCGAGTTGGGCTGGGAGCGAGTTGGGTTGGGAGCGAGTTGGGCCGGGAGCGAGTCGGCGGGAGCGAGTCGGGCCATACCGGTCGTGTTCATACTTGGGTTTTCAAACTCAGTTTGAAACATGACGGATAAAATGAAAAAAATAAGCCTTAATCCTTAAAACAGGTTAAGTAACAATCCTACAGGTTAAGTAACATAATTGCTATTAATGTTCCTACCTTCAATTATCATGCTCTGAATTCCGGCTATTTAAAGCTGAAAAAGCTCTTAAACTGTGCCCTTTAAATGAGTGATTTTAAGCTTGTAATATATTTTAAATTACTTTATCTAAGATTTTAGGACTTAAAGAATCTCATTTAGGACTTTTTTATTGTTTCAATAAGTTATGAAAAAATTTATTGTACAACAAAATTTGACAAAATAGTCTATGACATCACTTTTTATTCGTAAAATTATCGGGAAAAAATCAGGCGGAACTCCGGTTCAGGCAAGAAGTAGAAAACTGTAGTTGGGTTACATTGTCTTATTTTATTAGCTTTGCTCCATTCTGCAGCTTTAATATATATTTATAAAGAAATTATTTTTGTGTAATAAGAAATGTCCTTTAATTAGAGATTTTCACGAATGTCATTTTTTGACATCCGCAAATTCGGATTTTGGAAACAAAAATCATCGGTTTCGGGCCTCTAGTGAATGCGTTCTTTTCTTACCATATCGTTTTTATTTCTGGGGTGCATTTTAGCCATTTTGTTTTTATTTATTTTAAAGAAAAAATAGAATAAAACGCTAGTTTAGGTAAAAAAGTTTTTATTTCGTTTTTAAGCTTTTTGTTGCTAAAAGATTTATTTAGACTTTAAAATCTTAGTTTGAGGAGATTATAAATCTTTAAAAAATTAGATTTTGTGTAACTTTAGAAGTTGAAATAAGCAATAAGAAAATGCACGGATCTGGGATTAAAAATCATTCGATTTATGATGTCCAAAATAGCGTGGATATATGCGGATAATAAGCACATTTTTACTTGTAATATAGTATACTGTAGGACTGGCTTAAGAATTTATTACAAAATCAATCAGGGAGTAAAGTTTACTTTAAATCGCAGCTTTTTAGGTAGTCTGTCTTCCTTAGTATGTACTTGAATGGGTGTTCAGTTCATAGAATAAAAAGGAAGTTCAATTTCCCCCAAATAATGTTGCATCAGTCAGTAATTTTTAAATCTGTCGAACTAAAATAACACAGCAAAATTAATAATTCTAGACGTTTATACTAAACAATTTAAAATGGGTTTTCTGTATACTTGAACGATTTTTCTCGTAATAAAATAGCGGGCGAGTTTTTCCAAGTTATACTGCATTAATCAATGATCAATCATTTTTTTTTTAATTAAAAGTAGCTCTAGAAGTATAATACTTAACAATATTGGAATTTAAGTCGATATGTCGCCAAGAATTAAAAAAAAGTTTACCAAATATTTATAAAATTAAGGCAGTAATCTTTAATTATCAAAAAAAAAACAAAGCTTCGAAGCTTGAAACTCTAGGAAATATTCCTAATTTAAAATTTTGTTTTGCATTGTACTACCATTGGTTTTAAATATTTTACTGGAATATATTCAATTTGCGATTATTATTTTATAAAACGAAAATTATATGAAGTGATATAAATAACATTTTATAAAGTGTCGCTCATCATCAAATCGTATCGTTCTTAATTGTTTTGCAAAAAAGTAAAAGATATTCAGGGTTTTTCGCACATTGAAATTACTCGTAAAATTAAACTTTATGGTTTTTATATTTTTGAATGATGTTGCTACCCCCAATAACATGCTTAGAAGCTCGGGTTATTAAAGGAGGAGCTCTCTTTAGTTCTTTTCCCGTTAAATGAGTAATCTAAAGCTTATTTATGCTTTAAATTTAGTTTAGCTCACAAAGTTGTCGAATAAATGATTAATTGATTCTGTTTGTATATCTTAAATAAATGTTATACTCTTAGTTTTAATTACATTTATTAAAAAACCGCTAATTATTTTGAATAAATAAATATACGTATATTTTGCAAATAAGTATGTTATATGTTAAAAAAATTTTAAAAAACAAATTAGAATATTGATATCTTACAGTAAAATTTATAATGAAAGATGTATATTCTGTGTTAATAATAATTCTATCATATTTTTTATTCCAAACATTTATCAAAATAAAGAACTAAATTCAAAGGCAGTCTGGAATTGTCAAATCTAACAAGCAAAGGTTTTTTTTGCATAAAAATCCGTCAAAAGATATTCATTTTAAATAAAGATTTGTTTAGTCTTTTTCTAAAAAGATATTTACAATTTTTTTAACGTTTTTTTTACAAAAAAATTATAAAAATTATGTAATAGACAAGAGAGATAGGTAAAATAATGTATTATTAAATATAACCTCACATCTTATCCCTAAAATCCTCTGATAGGGGTGGGGCTTTGACTAACATTCTACATCAACAACAGTGCTGATATAGGGTGGTAGGCGGTAATATGGAATATCCATGGCCGGCCCGCTTCAGCTTTAAAAAAAAATTGTTTGCGGTTTTTTTCTAAAAAAATAAGCAGAATTAAAAATAATAATTATAAATTTAAATTAAACAAACAACACTTTAAGGTGCGGTATACGGTAAACATGGTCCAGTCTTTTTCGCTTGGTTTTTAATATCAATCGATGCGTCAGGTTTCAGTGAGTAAAAAATTGTATTACAAAAAAAAATTAATTTTCAGTAGTTGTCGAGATATTAGCAAGAATATTGCTTGGTTATTCCAGATAATTTTTTCTTTTTTACCAAACGCCAGCATGTGATCTGGCTCTTGTGTTTCGTTTCGCTTACGTTGGACTCTGTAAACACATTCTTTCTCGTAAAAATTCAGATGTATTTAAGATAATTTATATGCAAATTTTGCTATGAAAATATGCAAAATTTTTAATTATACTAATTTCTGTGTTTTTTAATTATTATATTGCAGTTGTAATGCTTTACTCTAAATAGACGATTTGATGTATTTTGAGTTCAGTTCAATCTTGGCACCCGTTCCCCTCGTTTGTTTTTTAATCGCTCATCGGGCGTACATATTTAGTGTTATATGGCGGAAACAAAATCGATGAAATAACCAAGCGATATTCTTGCTAATATCTTAACAGCCGTTGAAAATTAATATTTTTTTTGTAATACAATTTTTCACTCAGTAAAACCTGACGTATCGCTTAATACCAAAAAGTAAGCGAAAAAAATACACCATGATTTAGTATACTTCACCTTCAATTTTCAATTTTAATAGTGCTTTATCTATTCAAATAATTATAAATTAACTGCTTTACAAAACAGAAATGTTTATTTATAGACCGAAATTAATTAAAATTTACAGTTTCGAAGTATTATCCAAAATTGATGCACGTTTGGAACGTTCCATGTTAGGGTAGTGCATTTAATTTCGGCACTTTTTTGTTTTTCCGATGTAACTTTTCACTGTATGGCCCGATTTTCACGTTTAATAGCTCATTTTGAAGCTTTTACGATATTGCGTTGCGTCACAAAAGTTTTAATGTAAGAAAGTAGTTTTTTTATTTAATTAAATCAGTTTTTAAAAAAAAAAATGGAAAATTACCGAAATTAAATGTGTGCATTTAATTTCGGCACTTTACAAACAATCGATTGTTTCTCAGTCAAAAAATCATCATTTTCAAAAATTTAAAAGCCTATCATTATCTCCAGACAGTTTTCTTTAATTTAAGTTTTTACTTGTTGTTTAACGTGTAACTAGCAAAAAGTTACAGCTAAAATCCCTAATGGTATCAAAATAAGCAAAATTTGGGAAAAAAGTGCATTTAATTTCAGCACTTTTTAAAAGGACCTTCTTAATCGAGTTGAAGTCCAGTGCTATTACCGTAAATTTAACGTCGTCTTTTAACTATTTACAACTACAATTTAACACCCGACCATTTAATTTACCCGTTTTTCCTAAATATTTGCGAAATTACACTATTTTATTTTTAAGATTGCTACCATATAGGAATGTAGAAAGGGGACTAAAAATTCGGAAAAATAGATAAATTTTACCAGGACAGTTTAATTTTTAAACCAATTTATTGCGTAATCTTGAAATGCCCATGTTCCTAAAACGAGTAAAATTTTATTTTTTATAAATCACACAATTTCACATGAATATTTATAAACATAAAAATAAAAGCTCACGAAGTAATCTACATATAATTAGCTCTCATTTAGCTATAAACGTATTGGATGAATACAACTGATGAGTAACATACATATAACGTATTCTATACGATGTTTGATGCTAAATGAGAGCTAATTATATGTAGATTACTGTCGTGAGCTGTTTATTTGTTATTTATGATATTTTCATGTGAAATTGTTGATTTATAAAAAATAAAATTGTTACTCGTTTTCAAGACATGGGCATTTCAAGATTACGCAATAAATTGGTTTAAAAATTAAACTGTCCTGGTAAAATTTAGTCTATTTTCCTGAATTCAGTCCCCGTTGTTCTACGTTGCGTCTGTGGTGAGCAATCGTTATAAAATAAAATAGTGTAATTTCGGCACACATATTGCTGTAGGTAAAAACGGGTTAAATTAAATGGTCGGGTGTTAAATTGTAGTTGTAAATAGTTAAAAGACAACGTTGAAATGTGTAGGGGTAATAGCACTGGACTTCAACTCGATTAAGAAGGTCCTTTTAAAAAGTGCTGAAATTAAATGCACTTTTTTCCCAAATTTTGCTCATTTTGATACCATTAGGGATTTTAGCTGTAACTTTTTGCTAGTTACACGTTAAACAACAAGTAAAAACTTAAATTAAAGAAAACTGTCTGGAGATAATGATAGGCTTTTAAATTTTTGAAAATGATGATTTTTTTGACTGAGAAACAATCGATTGTTTGTAAAGTACCGAAATTAAATGCACACATTTAATTTCGGTAATTTTCCATTTTTTTTTTAAAAACTGATTTAATTAAATAAAAAAAACTACTTTCTTACATTAAAACTTTTGTGACGCAACGCAATATCGTAAAAGCTTCAAAATGAGCTATTAAACGTGAAAATCGGGCCATACAGTGAAAAGTTACATCGGAAAAACAAAAAAGTGCCGAAATTAATGCACTAACCTAACATGGAACGTTACAAACGTGCATCAATTTTGGATAATACTTCGAAAATGTAAATTTTAATTAATTTCGGTCTATAAATAAACATTTCTGTTTTGTAAAGCAGTTAATTTATAATTATTTGAATAGATAAAGCACTATTAAATTGAAAATTGAAGGTGAAGTATACTAAATCATGGTGTATTTTTTTCGCTTACTTTTTGGTATTAAGCGATACGTCAGGTTTTACTGAGTGAAAAAAAAATTGTATTACAAAAAATATTAATTTTCAACGGCTGTTAAGATATTAGAATATGCTTGGTTATTTCATCGATTTTGTTTCCGCCATATAACACTAAAATATGTACGCCCGATGAGCGATTAAAAAACAAACGAGGGGAACGGGTGCCAAGATTGAACTGAACTCAAAATATATCAAATTGTTTATTTAAAATAAAACAATATAACTGCAATATAATAAATAAAAAGACATACAGAAATTAGTATAATTAAAAAATTCTGCATATTTTCCTAGCAAAATTTGCATATAAAATATCTTAAATACATCTAAATTTTTAAGAGAAAGAATGGGTTTGCAGAGTCCAACGTAAGCAAAACGAAACACAAGAGCCAGATCACATGCTGGCGTTGGTAAAAAAGAAAAAAATTATCTGGAATAACGAGCAATATTCTTGCTAATATCTCGACAACTATGAAAATTAATTTTTTTTGTAATACAATTTTTTATCACGTAAACCTACGCATCGATTGATATTAAAAACCAAGCGAAAGACTGGACCATGTTTACCGTATACCGCACCTTAAAGTGTTGTTTGTTTAATTTAAATTTATAATTATTATTTTTAATTCTGCTTATTTTTTTAGAAAAAAACCGCAAACAATTTTTTTTTTTAAAGCTGAAGCGGGCTGGCCTTATGGATATTTCATATTACCGCCTACCACCCTATATCAGCACTGTTGTTGATGTAGAATGTTAGTCAAAGCCCCACCCCTATCAGAGGATTTTAGGGATAAGATGTGAGGTTATATTTAATAATACATTATTTTACCTATCTCTCTTGTCTATTACATAATTTCTATAATTTTTTTGTAAAAAAAACGTTAAAAAAATTGTAAATATCTTTTTAGAAAAAGACTAAACAAATCTTTATTTAAAATGAATATCTTTTGACGGATTTTTATGCAAAACCTTTGCTTGTTAGATTTGACAGCATCTCCAGACTGCCTTTGAATTTAGTTCTTTATTTTGATAAATGTTTGGAATAAAAAATATGATAGAATTATTATTAACACAGAATATACATCTTTCATTATAAATTTTACTGTAAGATATCAATATTCTAATTTGTTTTTTAAAATTTTTTTAACATATAACATACTTATTTGCAAAATATACGTATATTTATTTACATTCAAACAATTTAGCGGTTTTTTAATAAATGTAATTAAAACTAAGAGTATAACATTTATTTAAGATATACAAACAGAATCAATTAATCATTTATTCGACAACTTTGTGAGCTAAACTAAATTTAAAGCATAAATAAGCTTTAGATTACTCATTTAACGGAAAAGAACTAAGAAGTCTCCTCCTTTAATAACCCGAGCTTCTAAGCATGTTATTGGGGGTAGCAACATCATTCAAAATATAAAAACCATAAAAAGTTTAATTTTACGAGTAATTTTTATGTGCGAAAAACCTCGTAAATATCTTTTACTTTTTTGCAAAACAATTAAGAACGATACGATTTGATGAGCGACACTTTATAAAATGTTATTTATATCACTTCATATAATTTTCGTTTTATAAAATAATAATCGCAAATTGAATATATTCCAGAAAAATATTTAAAACCGAAAAGTTGTAGTACAATGCATAACAAAATTTTAAATTAGGAATATTTCCTAGAGTTTCAAGCTTCGAAGCTTTGTTTTTTTTTTGATAATTAAAGATTACTGCCTTAATTTTATAAATATTTGGTAAACTTTTTTTTAATTCTTGGCGACATATCGACTTAAATTCCAATATTGTTAAGTATTATACTTCTAGAGCTACTTTTAATTAAAATGATTGATCATTGATTAATGCAGTATAACTTGGAAAAACTCGCCCGCTATTTTATTACGAGAAAAATCGTTCAAGTATACAGAAAACCCATTTTAAATTGTTTAGTATAAACGCTCAGAATTATTAATTTTGCTGTGTTATTTTAATTGAATATATTTTAAAAATTACTGACGATGCAACATTATTTGGGGAAATTGAACTTCCTTTTTATTCTATGAACACCCATTCAAGTACATACTAAAGGAAGACATAAATCACCCCAAAAAAGCTGCGATTTAAAGTAAACTTTACTCCCTATTGATTTTAAATAAATTCTTAAGCCAGTCCTACAGTATACTATATTACAAAGTAAAAATGTGCTTATTATCCGCATATATCCACGCTATTTTGGATCATAAATCGAATGATTTTTAATCCCAGATCCGTGCATTTTCTTATTGCTTATTTCAACTTCTGAACGGACACAAAATCTAATTTTTTAAAGATTTATAATCTCCTCAAACTAACATTTTAAAGTCTAAAAAATCTTTTAAAAGCAACAAAAAGCTTAAAAATGAAAATAAAAACTTTTTTACCTAAACTAGCGTTTTATTCTATTTTTTCTTTAAAATAAAATAAAAACAAAACGAAATGGCTAAAATGCACCCCAGAAATAAAAACGATATGGTAAGAAAAGAACGCATTCACTAGAGGCCCGAAACCGATGATTTTTGTTTCCAAAATCCGAATTTGCGGATGTCAAAAAATGACATTCGGTGAAATCTCTAATTAAAGGACATTTCTTATTACAAAAAAATAATCTCTTTATAAATATATATTAAAGCTGCAGAATGGAGCAAAGCTAATAAAATAAGACAATGTAACCCAACTACCAGTTTTCTACTTCTTTACCTGAACTTGAGTTCCCGCCTGATTTTTTCCCGATAATTTTACGAATATGTAAAAATTGATGTCATAGACTATTTTGTCAAATTTTGTTTGTACAATAAATTTTTTCATAACTTATTGAAACAATAAAAAAGTCCTAAATGAGATTCTTTAAGTCCTAAAATCTTAGATAAAGTAATTTAAAATATATTACAAGCTTAAAATCACTCATTTAAAGGGCACAGTTTAAGAGCTTTTTCAGCTTTAAATAGCCGGAATTCAGAGCATGATAATTGAAGGTAGGAACATTAATAGCAATTATGTTACTTAACCTGTAGGATTGTTACTTAACCTGTTTTAAGGATTAAGGCTTTATTTTTTCTCCATTTTATCCGTCATGTTTCAAACTGAGTTTGAAAACCCAAGTATGAACACGACCGGGTATGGCCCGACTCGCTCCCGCCGACTCGCTCCCCAAGACCCAACTCGCTCCCAACCCACCTGGCTCCCCAGCCCATCGCTCCCAGCCCGACTCGCCTCCAGCCCCAACTCGCTCACAGCCCGACTCGCTCCCAGACCAACTCACTCCCCAGCCCGACTCGCTCCCATTTAAAACTGTAAACGCATTTTTATAACAGAAATATGTTTCATTTTAGTAAAAATGTACATATGACACAAAATTATATAACAAAAGGAAGATGGATTTGATCAATAGGTGATGCAGTGTATTATTAGACATTATGCTTTATCAAGAGCAATGAGGGTTAGGCTTAGGCTTAAGAAAATCCATCTTCCTTTTGTTATATAATTTTATGTTCATATGTACATTTTTTACTAAACTAATATTCTGTTATAAAAATGCGTTTACAGTTTTAAACGGGAGCGAGTCGGGCTGGGAGCGAGTTGGGCTGGGAGCGAGTTGGGTAGGGAGCGAGTTGGGCTGGGAGCGAGTCGGGCTGGGAGCGAGTTGGGGACTGCAGAGAAGCGAGTTTGGGCTGGGAGCAAGTCGGGCTGGGAGCGAGTTGGGCTGGGAGCGAGTTGGGCCAGGAGCAAGTTGGGCTGGGAGCGAGTTGGGCTGGGAGCGAGTTGGGCTGGGAGCGAGTTGGGCCGGGAGCGAGTCGGCGGGAGCGAGTCGTGGGCAACCCGAACACGACACCATAGTTGTTGGTGATAAGCTACAAAATAAAGCCACAATTATGCAAAAATTAAACAAATAACAAACATCTACAAACATTAACATTATTTGGGAAAACAGAAACTAATTTTATCGTCGAAACAAACATAAGGTTTTAAAAATGATATTTAAGCAATAAATATAATATTGGAGAAAAATGAATTGTACGAGTAAAGAATAACTGAGTTTTTGAGTCATACATTATCAGACCTGTGCACAGTTTGAAAATGCCCCCCGCTTTATTGGAGGATTTGCTCCCGGGTTTATTGTCCCCCCCGCCAAAAATGAAAAAATACCCCAAAACTATGGCGCCATTTTTGACCTATAATGACGCCATCATCGCGAATTTTCGCAGTTTTTAGCCTATTTCAAAGCATTTTAAGCCGTTTTAGATCTATTTTTACCTTATTTTCGCTTTTTTTATCCCTTTTCCCTTCTTTTTTCTTTCTCCCCTGCTTGCACCCCCGTTTTATTGCCCCTCCCGGTTTTAAAAAAGTTGCCTCCCCCCAATAAAACCCCGGGGGGCAGTGCAAAGGTCTGCATTATACATAAATGATGGATTCTGATATAATAAATTTTAAAAAAATAAACGCAACAATGCAAAATTAAAATTTAATGTCACAAAGCAAGACAAGTACAAGTAGGTTAAGATTTAAAATAGTATTACAAAGGAAGAACATTATTTTTTTCTATTTTTCAACCAATACTTATATAAAACAAAATATAAAAACATATATGATAAAAGTCTAACTCTAAGGCACTTTTTATAACGGCAAATAAAAACAATAAACATAAACAATAAAAAAAGACCAGAAAAATTAAACTAGATATTATGATAAACATAAAAAAAAACAACAAAAATTTTTATTTTTGACGTACCTAACTGAAACCGTTTTTCTGAATCTGGTTAACTAAAAAAATACAATACAAATATAATATAATATCCAATACGCAGTTTTAGCAATAAACTAAATAAATAATCTAAAATTAAAAACCAAATCTTGGGTAGCATGACACGCCAGGGCCTACGGGCAATAAATCTTATAGCGTTGTACCCAATAATATAATAATTGAAGTGGGTAAATATCGGAAATAGATTTTCTTCCTTTCTTAATATTATTCAATAAATATTTTAAAAACAATATTTTTGTATTAAATTCATATACAGACACAATCATGTCCATGTCGGTTAAAAAGGGCCAAAAATGGCAGAAATATGTCACCAGCAAGGCAGTCAATCGATATAAAAAATTTTATAACAAATAATCACTCTTACCTTTACTTAATGATTTTACACAGACATTTAAAGCCAAACGCACTGCAACATTAGAAAATTTATTTGTGTTTTATTACAAAAAAGGAAAAGGTGATAAAGCCAAAAAAGAAAGGGCAAGGGTTGAGAAGGTAAATTTATCAACTACTATAGGTAGACAGCTTTTCGTATTTTAGGGGAGGGGGAGGGTGTGGCCGAAATTTTTTTGGGGTTAACCCCAAATAGCCCATTTTTAGCGTTTATAGTACTGAGAACTCATAGATTTTAGGGAATAAAGAAAAGAGCTGCAACAAAACTAAAATCAATAACGACACACAGTGGTCACGCTGGAAAAGATTTTAGAATCCCTTCCAATTCGGCAATCGCGCTGGTAAGCAATTCCTTTTCACTATTAATAAGAAGCGCGATAAACTTTTTGTTTGTGGACTGGTCATTTTCGTCTGGTTCCTTCGCCGGTTTATCCTTTAAAAACAATTCCAACTCTTGTGAATAACCGTTTATTAGGAGTTTAAATCGATTTATCAGAAATTCCACGGCTTTCCGTCCGTTTTCTCCTTCGTCTAGTGGTTTTACCCCACCGATTACTTCTGGACCAGCAACAAAAACTCTAGCAAAAACGAGTATTTGTTTGTTTAGTGAGCCATAGTCCAGACAAAACTCTTCATGGGCGTCCAGTTGGAATTGCGCCAATTTTTCCACTTTTTCAGCCAAAAGTTTGTCTCCTTTAGAAAGACCCAACTGCACTTTGAGATAGTTGCGGCTGTTGCGTCCCGCAGGTACGAATCCATCGTGAAGCAAAAAGTCTCCATTATTTCTCTCGCCATAGAAGATACAGATTTGGTCACCGGGGTTGTAAGACCGGTCTGTCTTTATACAAGCACTCTAAAAATAAACAAAAAATTTGGGTAAAAATAAATGAAATTAATAAAAACATAAATCTTATTATTTTTCTTCAATCTTGTTATATATAATTAAAAAAATTAGAATATAATAAAATACTTTGATTAATAACTTTAATAAACTTAACTAAATTATAGACATAATTAACGGTTTTAAAAAGTTTTTGTACAAAAATTCGGCGAAACTTGACTGTACTTCTCTTACTTGTATAGCTTTGTCAAACTCTGGAGTGCATTTTCCTTCAGCGTGATTAGCTAGATCCAGATAGGGTATAAGCGCAGGTATGTTGGCGTAAGGGTCGTCTTCTCGGGGAACAAAATTAATTCGCGTCATCACCGTGGAAACAGCCCATCGGTAGGCGTCAAATGTCAGTGTTTTTAATGTTAAGGGACTCTAAAGAAGTATTGTTGCTCATATTTTGTTGACAACATATATACGCCTTAAATATCATTAGAGAACGCTCATCTGAAAGCAGAACAAAAAAATCTGTGTGTTATACAACAAGAAAGTTTTTAAACTTTAATGTTGTTGAGAATATTACGAGATTGTAATGGCAAGGTTTTCCATTTCCTATAGACCAAAATCTCCATACAGAATACAAATTCCTCATAAAGGAAAGTTAATTCGAATATGTGACGTGGAACGTCTCCTACCCAAGTGATGACTCACAACCATACATGGGCAAGTTGGTCCGGAGTGGGGGGGGGGTTAAAATCCGAGAAACGCAAAATACCCATATTGTTTTTTTTCTGGAGTGCATTTTACCCATATCGTTTTTCGATTTTGAAGGAAAAATAGGTTAAAAACACTAATTTTAGGTCAAAAAGCCCTTTTTATTGCATTTTTGAGTTTTTTTCCTTAAAACATTCATTTTGACCTCAAAACTTAAGTTTGGAGGCAGTTAGAAGTCATTTTAAAGACATTTTTTTTCTTCATTTTTCCAAAATTGGGGGGTTAACTTTTTCTCCCCCCCCACTCAGAAGTGGGGGGGGGGGTTAAACCCCACTTCTCAGAATTTGGGGGGGTTAACCCCCCCGTGCCCATGTATGCTCACAACTACTGGCGAGTATAAGAGACGTCGTAAAGCAAATAACAAACAGCCCGTGTGGTACAGTGGTAGCGCACCGGACTGAAAAGAACAAGCCTGGAATTTAAGGAAATAGACCCTGAAAAAATGTAAGGAGACCCTGTAATTTTCTGTTTTCTCTGCCTTGGAAAAATTGTCATCTTATCTCGCCTCCGGTATTGTGTTGTCATAAATTCCTCATGAATATAATGAGTGAAGATTATTTCCTTCAAAATTTTAACACTTTGAACACAGATAAAATTTGTCAGGATAAAATTTGGCATGATTTTAGGGCTCTGCTTAGGCTTAGAAAACAAGTAATACATTTTCAATGTTTTTACGATTAAAACCAGGTTTATAAAACAAATTTTCGTTTGGAAACGCATTTTTCAATGTCATGGGAATGGGAAATCAACGTTTCATAAGGAATTATTTCATGGAAGTTAGACACAACTTCTATGGGGATTTTGCACAACAACATGGGCAGCTGGTACGCAGTGAAAAGGCGGAATCGTGATGTCGTGTCGCGATAATTTTAATATTATATATTAAA
>JASAMX010010516.1:0-13197 GCA_030248175.1 Microlaimidae sp. YZB2_3 | reverse complement strand
CTCAGGCTGAAATTATGGGAGTAACCGCTCTCGGTCACGTAGAACTGGGCGCGCATTCTGACGCGCGGTTAAAAGTTACACCGGGTTAACTTTTTTTAACGTGCTTAAGGATGCGAGTGAAAAATCAATTTTACCTAGGTAAAAATCGGGTTAAATTTTTTTTATTGTTTTAAAAATAAGAATTTATCCAACTCGAGAGGTGGTTATATATTTTCTCCCGTAGGATTAATTTAATAAAAAATAAAATACGCGCATTGATTATTTTTTTTTATTTTGCGCGAGGTGGTTTTGCGGCGCGAGAAAAAAAAATTTTAAAAAAATTCATTGCAATCATTTTCTGTCTCATATGCGGAAGGTTTATTTATTTAGAATATATATTTATTTTTTTAAATTTTCATTGAAATGGATTTAGCGGGGTAAATATAAGGGTTTCTTCAGAATGCGACCCCTGAACGCGTAAACGAAGGGAAATAAAAAAAAAATTTTTAACAATATTTCCCGGTCAGTGTAAATAATATACCCACCGACTGATTTAATGAATAAAAGAGCTTGGGATATTAAACGAAAACGAATATTTTGTCGTTTTATATTGTTTTATATTATTTTTGTTAAAATGGTTTCATTATATCTGTATAATTTTAATGCTTTAATTATAATACAAAAACAGTCCGGTGCCCTTCGCTCAAACATGAAGAATACTTAAAAATATTCGCCACTTTTGAAGCTCTAGATTTTCGGGAAATTTTTGCAATTTTTAACCCATTAACCAAATTTAAGCTATTTAGACCTATTTTTATTTAAAATTTGCCTTTTTTGCCCTTCTGTGTTTTTTTTCTGTCAACCCCCCAGAGGGAGAAAAGTGCAGAGATTTGATAATAATAATAATAAATTTGTTTTAAAAATTGACAAATCAAAATATTTCTTTAAGAACTTCAAGGTTTCATTCTTAGCTAATTTAGCCTCATTTTTCTGCAAAATTATTACGACTGCTTCAAACAGCATTACTTTATTATAGAAACTCAAGCCATTCTTAAAATCACGGCTCGTGTAAGAGCTAAAAAACCCAAAATATCCGCAGAAAACAGCAAAAGTTATTTACTCATTATACGGCCATGTTCCAAATCTCATACTTCATTCTTAATACTTTGAGAAGGTGATGTCGCAAAATAAATAAACCAAAAATAAACCAACCCGCAAACGGCTATGTCGCCACTGCCGGTTGTTGTTGCGCGGTTAAACAAGACTCGGCAGACTCATTTATTTTCGCTAAGTCTTTTATAACCCGTTCCCGTGACCGCCTTTTCCCCAGTTACAACCGGGAAACCTTCGTATTAATGCGGTGACACCTTGGTATTACCACGGTGGTCGTATTTAACACATCACAGAAAATGAAACATTCAGTGTCGATAGTGACCAGCGCGGTTTGGAAATTGATGAAAAAAAATTTGCCTTGTACTTCTGATCAAAAGAGACGCTCTATTCCGCTGAATACCTGCCCAGACCTGTGCACTGTCCCCCCGGGTTTTAAACGGGGGGACAATTCCAAAACGGGGGGGCAACTTTTTAGAAACGGGGGGGGGCAATAAAACAGGGGGGCAAGCAGGGGGGAAAGAAAAAAAGAGAAAAAAGAAGAAAAAAAGAGAGAAAAAGAAGAAAAAAGGGAAAAAAGGGAAAAAAGGGACAAAAAAGCGAAATTAAGTAAAAGTAGGTCTAAAATGGCTTGAAATAGGCTAAAAACAGAAAAAATTTTGCGATGATGGCGTCATAATAGATCAAAAATGGCGCCATAATTTTAGGGTACTTTTTTATTTTTGGGCGGGCGGGGGGCAATAAAACGGGGGGGGGCAATAAAACAGGGGGGGGGAATCCTCCAATAAAACGGGGGGGGGCATTTTCAGACGGTGCACAGGTCTGCCTGCCTGTGGTTGCTTTGTTAAAAATAGTAGATTCGCCTCTAATAGTAGCCTACCCTTTATACACCCATTGAAAAATAGTGGTAGCCTAGGCTAATATAGACTAAAGATAAATTCTATCAGGGTGAAAATAGACGAGTGGTAAAGTAACCACTAGTTCTTTGAGAAAATATCACGTGCAGAGAAACACATGACGCAACTAAATAATAATTGGTTACATAACCGCTGAAAACTTTTTTTAAATTTTTCTTGCTTGGGGGTTTATTGTTTATTTCTTCCAGGCGGAGAGCGGTTACGCCCTTAATTTCAGCCTGAAAGACTTTAGCTTTAGTTCTGATTAAGGGTTTTTTAGTGTAGTAGAAAGAGGGTAGGGGGAAAATTGAGAAACAACGAGCGACTAGTAGGGTAACTGACTTAAATTCAGCCACCTTTTTTTAATTTTTTTGGATAAGTTTTTTCTGGTTTTTCCAATCGACCCAAAATTTAGTCCAAAAATCAAACGATAGCTATTTTTGTTATTCCAGTTCAAAATTTTGAAATTTCTGGTACACTTAATGATCAGTGGAGGTTTAAAGTTGTTTTTTATAGTGGCCGAAATTAAGGCACAAGCCATTAACTTCGGCCACCTAGAAAAAACTGGCTATAACTATTGCCAAAAAGAACAAAAATTTTTTATAAAGGTTGCAAGTTTATCCTTGGTACATATAACTTAATTTTTTCCCGTTGGAAAACATTAATAGTTATTAGCAAGACTTTAAATAATTATGTTAAAACCCTAAAAAAACAAGTTTTAATAACTTGTATTTTTTGTTCAATTTTTATTTTTGGCTTAAAAAACGTCAAAAAAAGTCAAACGAGCAAAAAAATTCTTTATAAATACGGTAGTACGATGATATTTAAAAACAGCAAAAAACGACAGGTTCTTTCATCTAAATTTTAAGGTGGCCGAAATTAAAGAAATCTTAAAATGCGCAGTTAGTTAAACGCATTGCAAAGTGATTTTGAAGAAAATATCAAAACATGAAAATAAACAACTTTGAGCCTTAATTAGAAGATATTTTAAGGTTATATATTGCTCCGTTCTAAACCAGTTTAAACACAAAGCAAAAATTAAGAAAATCACAAAAAATTCACTTTTTGTATGAAAATGTTGATAATGTGGAATAACAAAAATAAAAAACTTTTGCAAAAACAATTTATTTATGGTTGAATTATATCTGGCTGACGCTGAAAATTAGAATGCAGACATGAGGGGACCAATTAAAATTGTGCGGTAATGACGTCTTTTTAAAAAAACAAATAAGAACGCAGATTTTTTTTAATTCCACCTTTTTACAAAATATACAAGAATTAACCATCTTTAGCCCTTTAAAAATTTGCATTTGGGTTTTATATTAAGTAAATTGATAAATAATTATTAAAATACACGTTTTGATCTTTATTATTAAACCGATTTCGTTAAAAATTTTGTATGGTTTTGTTGTTATATAGTCGATTCAATACTGCAATTTTCGCGGTCAGCTAGATTTTATTTGCCTATAACATTAATCCAGTTACTTTTGTGCTAGTTCTTTTGTGTTTTAAAAATAAGCCAATTTTCCAACACCTTAAATTGGTGACCGAAATTAAGGCCTGGCCAAAATTAAGTCAGATACCCTACATTTTACGGTTTAAAATATTTCACATATTTATTGGTTTAAAATTTCGACCCTTTCTCCTCAAACTTTCTTAAATACTTTTTAATATTACAAAAGCAAAAGCAGTTTTTGGAGATTTTAAGTTTTTGCCGCTTCGTAGGTACGGCGCTGCTGGAGCGCTTGTTCCCAATTTTTTAATGTTTCAGTTACAGATAATGCTTAATTTAAAAGTTTGGAATGGACGTTTTAAATTAATTTTTAAATTTTGAATAGTTTTACAACCAAAATATTAAAAAAACTATGTAGGTTTGAAATTAGTTTCAAAGCACAAATTTCAACTCTATTTTTTCTAATTCAAAATCATTGTTCACGAAAAAACTATTTTAGTGATAATTTCTAACTAATGTGACGTTTAATTAAAAAACCAAAAACGTAGTGAAACATATCATCGTGTGGCAATTTTTATGAAGTATCTTTAAAAAATTACAATTTTACAGTTGTGAAAATTATGTAAGCGTGTTTTTTTTAATTTTTAATATTTTTTTCTTTCATCTACATCTTTTATTCAATACGATCGGGGTGATATCACTTATATTGTTAAATTTTAAAACTTTAGCTAGCTGTCAAAATAAGATATTATTGTTATTTATATTTTTAGAAGACCGTCCCCAACTAAAGGTTTTTACTAAAAACAGCCCTGAAAAAATGATAAAATTGATTCAACTTGGAATTCTCCTGTTTTTTATTGTGGCACATCTATATTGCCTGTCAATCAAACGTGATCAAGTATTGGAGATAAATTGGAGTAATGTTTTTATTTGTGCGTTCATTACACTTTCCATATCATGATAGTGAAAACCCTCTTATTTAAACGGAAATTGTTCAGTGTTAATATTCTTTGCAGAGTTATAACGTTATAGAATCACTTTTAGCCAATTAGTGCTTATGAAAACAAAGGATATCTTTTATCAATTGGAAATTAATTGGCTAACAGTGATTTTCCAAGCACTAATTGACTAAAAGTGATTCTATTAGCTTTTCCCACAACCATTTCCACAGAGCAAAACCTATATGACGTAATCACGAATACTATACATTTGAGGGTATAACATGTATAACATTTGAGGGTCCTTAAAATCCTAACGTGATACCCGCATCTGAGGCAACCAAGCGTTCTTTGACCACTTTTGTTTTTAATTTTTACTAATGATCTTCCTGAAACCCTCGAAAATAAAGCTGACGTCAAAATGTTTGCTGACGATGTAAAACTGCATTAATTCATAGATAGTAAAAAATGTGAAAAAAAACTTTTCAAAGGCTTTTTCAGACGTTTGTATTTGGTCAGCCAACTGGCAACTAAAAAAAGCTTTTGAAAAATGTTCATTTGTGCATTTGGAATAGTGTTGTAAAAAGTTACTTTTACTTTTACTTAAAGTAATAAAAGTAACTGATTTCGGATTACTTTTACTTTTACTTTTACTCGACTTTTAAAATTTCAAATACTTTTACTTTTACTGTTACTCGACTTTTGAAATTTCAAATACTTTTACTTTTACTCTTACTCGGATTTTCCACTGCAAATACTTAAATTAATTTAAGTAAAGCTTAAGTAATTTCAATGGGTTGATTTCCTATGGGCTTGTTGTAAAGTAAATGGCAAAAGACAATTTTTTATGCCGCTAACACGCTAAAACCATTTATTTTGACTAAAAAACTTATTAAAATGATAATTATGCATAAAATTAGCAAAAAAACTTTAGAACAGAGCTCTGGAGCTCTCAAAAACCGGTATTTTCGCTCCGGTTCAAAATTAGTTTTATTATACTTTTACTCTTAATTTACTTAAAAAAATAGGTCTTACTTTTACTTTTACTTTACTTAAATAAAATTTTGACCATTACTTTTACTTTTACTTTACTTAAATTAAAAAATCACAAATTACTTTTACTCTTACTTTACTTAAATTAAAATTTTTCAATTTACTTTTACTTTTACTTAAAATAATTCAAAATCAATACTTTTTACAACACTAATTTGGAATATAACAATCAGCCAATTGATTTATTTTTTAAATGATGTCTTGATTTTCATACAAGAAAGTGTTAAAAATTTAGGTATCACTATTTCAAAAGATCTAAAATCATCCGAGTATTGTTCAAAATTATATGCGAAAGCTATGATGCGTGTATCAATGATGTTTAGAGCGTTTTTAACACTTGATATGACACTTTTGCTTAAGGCCTACAAAGTTTACGTCCGTCCCTTGCTACATTTGAGACTTTTGTTTGGTCACATATTTATCACAGGCTATTGAAAAAATAGAGCGGATACAAAACATTTTTACTCAAAGACTTTATGCAAGCTGTTTTTTCCTTCAACAAATTATGGAGTTCGACTTGCTGAGTTAAAGTTAGAAAGTTTAAAATTTCGACGTTTTAAAAATGTCTTAATATTATGCTTTAAAATCCTTGATGGTTCAGAGTTGATACTGATCCAAGAGTTTTTTAACAAATTAAAATAAACTAAAAATTCGTAGTAACGGTCATAAACTAAAGTTATTTAAAAAAATCCGGCTTGATATAAAAAAATTTTTTTCTTACAGAGTAGTTAATCACTAGAAGAGTTTGCCATCACATATTGTGTCATTAAAATCCTTAAATATTTTTAAAAATAAATTCAATATAGATCTAGTTGATAATTACTAATAAGCGTTTATTTTCTTGTATAATTCATCAATATTTTTGTTTCACCGTTTTGTAGTATCGCTTTTGTGTTTGTCAATATGTTAAAGAACAGCTGTAAATATATCAGTAGTAATTTTATATTACTTGTACAGCTGTATAATATTTAGCCAAATTTTCATATTTTTATGTATTGATGTAAATAGACATTGTATTATGTTTGTTTTTTTTATGTACATGATTTTTAATGTTTTTTTCGGACTAATAAATAATAATAATAATAATAATAACCTTTTCTCCCTTCTTTAAGGTCTTCTCTGATTTCTCGGCTTGAAAAGAAATCTATGTTTAATTTTGCGTTTGCAGGTTTTTGATTCTACGACTTAAACTTCAGTATCCTAAGTTTAAGACGGTGTTAAAACTATTGTTTTTATTAAAACTATAAATTTTTTATTTTTATTGTGAATTGTGTATATTTTTTTATTTCCCATAAAAACGTTTTTACCAAATATTTTGGCTTTATTTTTCGCTTTGTAAAATATTTTTAGCTTACTTTATGATAAAAATATTGAAACTGAAACAAACAAACTGAAAAATTGTGTTGTTTGTGTTATTATTACACGCTTTATCTGTTTTATTATTATTATTATTAGGGTCTGAAAAATGTCATATAACTAACCTAAATACTGATTACGCAGAAGCTTCCGTTTTATCTTTAAGGCATTTTTAAACCAAAATATGGGCAAGTTTACGATTAAAATACTTTTTTTAGTTTTACGTTTCATTTCAAGTCCCTGTTACACAAAACAACTATGCGTGTTTGAACTGGCCGAAATTTGGAAACCTGGCACGTGAGAATTTTTGACCCGGCGCGGCTTATTTTTGAGAATTTTTGACTCGGCGCGGCTTATTTTTGAGAATTTTTGCGAATTTTTGACGTGAGAATTTTTGACCCGGCCTGGCCTGGGCCACAATTTTTTTAGTTGGGCCTGGCTCGCATTTTCAATTTTTTTTATTATTTTTTTATTTAAAAAAAACTTGAGACACCAAGCCCACGAGTATTAAAAACCTCAGCCCGGCTCGCGAAACATTGCTAAAATCCCCAAAAAAAAATCCAAATTCTTTTTTTATTACTTTTTGGAAATACTATTTAGGTTGAATTAAATTAGCTAAACGGACCTGGCCAGTGCGGATAAAAATTTATTTTCACCACTGTTAAATGAGCCGCAGTCATTATAAAATAATGTGACTGTGACTCTTTTTCCAGTTAATTGGGTGCTGTTTGATATTTAGAATAAGTCACAGTCGCAAAAATTTTATGCGAATTGTGGCTCGTTCTGTGTAGTAACGACGATATACAATAGGAAAATACAATATTTTTGTTCTAGTTTCGGTTTTAAATTAATTCAATTCGAATCTAGCTCGGTTTTCGTTTAAAAATTATTTGGGCCAACTCAGTGACTTCCGTCAATGGCTCATACTTAGTAGTGATGGGCAATTCCGGTTCCGTATGTTCCGGGCAAAATTTGGAATTCCGGTTCCGGTTCTTGTTCCGGATTTTTGGAAAATCTCAATTCCGGTTCCAGTTCCGGTGTTCCGGGGGTTCTGCGATTCCGCCTATCACTAATACTTAGTGTATGTTTTTAATTTAAAAATAATATAATACCAAGAATATATAACGTAAGAGAATGTCCGACTGTACACTAAATTTTTGACCAAAATTTTGCGAGAAAAGCCGCACTTTCGACTTTGTGTGCGACTTTTCTCGCAAAAATCCGCCATTTTCTGCTAGTTTTCCCGCGCTGCGATTTTTAATACAGTGTTGATTTTCTCGCAGTGGGGACTGCGACTTCTTTCGCACTCTATGCTGCTTTATTCGCACTGCGATTATTTTCGCACTGCGAGTCGGGCTGCACAACAAAAAAATAAAAATAAAAACAAAGCGGAGCGAAAATTTTGTGTTTAAATGAGTAAAGGTCGTTTTTTTACCTTAAGATGTTAAAACTTTTTATTTTAATAAAATAAAGTAACTTTCCAACGTTTTAAAATTAAATAAAACAAGTTTTGAAGTGTTTTACTCCATTGAAAATTTGTTTGAAAATTTGAAAAAAACCAGCGTCTGTATTTTTTTGTTGTGCAGCCAGACTCGCAGTGCGAATAAAGCAGCATAGAGTGCGAAAGAAGTCGCAGTCCCCACTGCGAGAAAACTAACACTGTGTTAAAAATCGCAGTGCGGAAAAACTAGCAGAAAATGGCGGATTTTTGCGAGAAAAGTCGCACACGAATTCAAAAGTGCGACTTTTCTCGCAAAATTTTGGTCAAAAATTTAGTGTATGGTCGGACATTCTCTTGTGTTATATATTCTTGATAATATCGGTTTTATTATTTTTAGATGAATACTGTAAACTTCCGCCAAATACTCACTTCCAAAAGGATGAATGCGAAGAGTACTGCAATACCGACGACGACAATAGCGAAGAATGTGTACCGTGGGAAAAAGATCCTTGCTATGCTTTTCTAACACCTTTCTATACATGTGTTTCCATTAACAAAACTGATACAGATTAAAATTATTGATTTGACTGCGCAAGTCGCTTTTATTTCGTTTTTTGTACCTGTAGCTTTAGAGCAGAGCTGTAAGCGGTCCGCGCCGTCCAGAGTTTTTCAATTTTTGCAATAATTGTAAATAAGGCAGTTTCTAACTTTCAGCGCGCTAATTTTTTAACCACTTGGGAATATTTCCGCTGCAAATCCGCCGAAGGGATTCCGCGTCAGGGCTGCAGTGTGTTAAACTACGCGTCCCGGAGGCGATGGCGCGGAGTTTAACACACTGCAGCACTGACGCGCAATACCTTCTGCGGATTTGCAGCGGTTTTTAGACGAAAAAATCCCAAAGGGTTAAAGGAGCACTGTCACAAATCAAATTCCTATAACGCCCGAACCGGACTGCTCCTTTAATACCAAACCTACCTAACTCAACTTTGATATTTAGAGTGCTCCACTACAAGGCTACAACATTTTTAAATTTCAGCTGAATCAGTTCAGTATTAAAGGAGCAGTCCGGTTCGGGCGTTATAGGAATTTGATTTGTGACAGTGCTCCTTTAAGTCCGCAGAATAATAATTTTTTAAACACAATTAAACTAAACAGAAACGCCTGTTTTAGTAAGCTAAACAGTTTTAAACGCTTTTTTGTGTTTTTTTAAGTTTGCACACAACCTAAAAATAAATCTAAATTGTATTATGAAATATTTTTAGATTTTTCAGCGCGCATAAAATTAAATCATTTATGGCTATACCTCTCCCAAAACGCGAGACCTACATGCGGAGCTACTGACTAGTCAATTATTGGACCGTTTGCCACTTTGCTTTCTAAACCTAAAAAACGTGTTAATGTTTCACAAAAATGTGTTAGTTTTGCATTGTTCAACAACACACAACTAAATTTAAATTATAATTTTGATATGATGTTAAAATTTATAAATTTTTAAACTTATCATGATCAAACCCAGAAACAATTTTTTAAATGGACTGTAAATTGTAATTTCCATGAGGAACCTAAACAAAACCTTAAATCAAGATAATTTTAATTATGATAATTTTGTTATTTTTTTGTGGTGTGTTCTTGAGTAAAGTATGTATATTTAATGCATGGAAAATAAAGGCAAAATAAATTTAAAACCTCTATGTCTTCGTTTCAAACTGATAAAACAGATCTTTGCCAGGATCTAAGAAAAATGATTCTAGGAGACGAGGGTACTGGACACGAGGGAACTGGACACGAGGGTACTGAACACGAGGGTACTGGACACGAGGGTACCGGACACGAGGGTACTGAGCTAAGAAAAAATACGTTTGCCACAAATATGTAAATTTTTTAAACTGAATGAGCCGAACTAAGTTTTAATCGTTTGAACGTGAAGACAATTAAACGTTTCATAAGTCGTTTTGTTTTTAATTATAAATAACATTTTTTCTTGCTTAAATATAATGCAATTTAATAATCAAAAAACTACGTAAATTGTTTAAAAAACATCGTACTAAAACATGAAATTTTTAAAGGTTATTTTACACACAATTTATACCATGGGTTTTTAATAAAAACAACGATAATGTTTAAAGCTATCTCCGAATCTCTGGAGCTTCGAAACCCTGTATTGAAAAAACTAAAAAATTATTATTAAACAACCATGAGTGGAATGAAAACGCCAAGAAGTTATTTAATTACTGTTGTTTTATTTTCTAAATCATATACTCGTACAAAATTACGAAGCGAGTTTCAGTTTTTTGCTGTCTTTTTTATATTTAAACTCCTTTCATCGAATTTTGATTAAAATAAATGATTTTTTTTTGATAAAATCTTTAAAAATAATAACTTCTGCAAAAATAGATTTTAGCAGTAGAAATGTAAAAAATAACTTCTTGCCTTTTTTAGTCCACTCTAGCTTTAGGAATTTACTTGAATACATGTTGATCATTTAAAACAAGGCAAACAGAATGTGCTTTTAAAACCCAAAAACATACAATTTGTTAGATTTTTCATCTATGATATTTTATACATCTAAGTATAAAGTCGTGAGTTAAATGATCCAACAACGGATCTTTGTGGAGTCTTCAAAACCCATTGCACGGTAAATCTTCTCAATAATTTTATTTTTATAATCCTCTTTTATAAGTCAGTCAAACAAACTAAATGATATTTAAATATAATAACTATTGTAATGCAATAAGTTTATTCCGCTTTATGCGGGAAGGTTATGTTTTTTGCTCGTCAGTACCCTCGTGTCCCCCTTTGCATAATGAATCGATTTTGCTGCGAGGTTGTGGTGAACGCAATTTTTTTAAGCCTTCGTGTCCAGTACCCTCGTGTCCAATTTGTGAGAAAAATAAAGACCAGCCATGAAAAAAATGCTTATGAATAGAGAACGAAAAAAGGGCGATTTCCTCCTGAGCGTATGTTTAGACAGAAAAGATGTGGACTAGTCCGAGTTGTACGTATGTATTGTAATTTAGCATCTGGTATGAGCAGTTTTCATTATAAAAAATTTAGACCAGATGACATTGAGTTTTTTATTCGGTGAAACTTACACAACCCAGTTGTGGTTCCGCTACATATATCATGAAGTAGGAGAAATTGGTAACTAAAAAATCATGCCGACAGCAACCTTTGACAATGGCGAATCCGGACGGGAACCGGAACCGGAATTGAGATTTTCCAAAAATTCAGAACAGGAACCGGAATTCGAAATTTTGCACGGAAAATCCGGAACCCAGAGCGGAACTGCCCATCCTTAATTACCACCATATATGGATAAACTCCTAAAAAATTATTCGATTTCCAAATACGTGTCCAACATCTTCAGGAGCAAAATCTTGTTTGGAATAAAAAATAAAGAACTCACCTTTAAATAACAATTTACCACGATATTACAAGTTTTAATTTATTTTTGCTAAAAAATGCTTATGAATAAAGTACGAAAAACGGGCGATTAGAGTACGAAAAACGGGCGATTTCCTCCTGAGCGTAAGTTTAGACAGAAAAGATGTTGACTGGTCCGAGTTGTACATATATTGTAATTCAGCATCTGGTATGTGCAGTTTTTCACTAAATAAAAATTTTAGACCAGATGACATTGAGTTTTTTATTCGGTGAAACTTACACAACCCAGTTGTGGTTTCGCTACATATATGTAGTCGGAGGGATTGGTAACTAAAAAATCATGCCCACAGCAACCTTTGACAATGGTGAATCCGGAACAGGAACCGGAACCGGAATTGAGATTTTCCAAAAATCTAGAACAGGAACCGGAACTGGAATTCGAAATTTCGCACGGAAAATCCGGAAGCCAGAGCGGGACTGCCCATCATTAATTACCACCATATATGGATAAACTCCTAAAAAATTATTTAATTTCCAAATGCGTGTCCAACATCTTCGGGAGCAAAATCTTGTCTGGAACAAAAAATAAAGAACTCACCTTTAAATAACAATTCACCGCAATATTACAAGTTTTAATTGATTTTTGCTTAAAAATGCTTATGAATAGAGTACGAAAAACGGGCGATTTCCTCCTGAGTGTATGTTTAGACAGAAAAAATGTGGACTGATCAGAGTTGTACGTATATTGTAATTCAGCATCTGGTATGTGCAGTTTTGCAATAAATAAAAATTTTAGACCAGATGACATTGAGTTTTTTATTCGGTGAAACTTACACAACCCTGTTGTGGTTTCGCTACATATATGTAGTCGGAGGGATTAGTAACTAAAAAAATCATGCCCACAGCAACCTTTGACAATGGTGAATCCGGAACAGGAACCGGAACCGGAATTGAGATTTTCTAAAAATCCCGAACAGGAACTGGAACCGGAGTTCCAAATTTTGCCCGGAACATCCGGAACCCGGAGCGGAACTGCCCATCCTTAATTACCACCATATATGGATAAACTCCTAAAAAATTATTCAATTTCCAAATACGTGTCCAACATCTTCGGGAGCAAAATCTTGTTTGGAACAAAAAATAAAGAACTCACCTTTAAATAAGAATTTACCACGATATTACAAGTTTACTTGATTTTTGGGTTTTGCTTATTTTTAGAAAAAAAAGGTTTCAGTCTCTAAAGCGACACTGACACTACTCAAATTCCTTTTTCGCTCAAAACGGACTACTGTTTTGATAAAATCCTCATGTATCCACTATAAATTGAATGTTGTAAGTTCTCGTGATGTCACAACTCCCGCTGTGTTAATGTTTCAGAAATATGACGTCTTATAAATACGAGTTGTAATGTAACACTGTCGAGCGATGGTGTAACGCAGCACGTCAGTCAATGAGGTACTGAGGCTGGAGATTACAGGTTCAAGTCCTGTATCGCTCATTTTTCAGCCAAAAGCTAAAAACAGCAAATTGTTTCGCAATCTTTTCAGTTGGGGCATGTCCAGTTAGACCCAATTTTTGAGGGGGGGT
>JASAMX010010511.1:0-11255 GCA_030248175.1 Microlaimidae sp. YZB2_3 | reverse complement strand
TTTATTTTACTTTGACTCATTTTTTAATGCAAAAAGACTACAGAAATTCTGCAAAAACATGCGAGATTACCTGACCATGTAAATTTCATTCTGTTCAGCAAGAAAACTTTCTGACAATTACGTATGGCAAAGGGCAAGTAGTAATCTACACAGTCAGAGGATTCATTTTAATTTTTTATTTTTAAATTTATGATATTCAAAATAAAATAATTTATGTTAATACTATATATATTATTTTGCAAGTGTTAAAATCGGCAAAAAGCTGAAAGCCACGCCAGTTTAGATGGTGTGTAATTATTGCATGTTTATATGTTGTTTTGCTTGTTTAAATATAAAAAAAATACAACGGATGTTACTGAAGAGCTCTGACTTTTATATTTGCCTTTTAAATGTAATTAAAAAATTGTACCTAAAATTAACTTATATAACATTTTATCGAATTAATACATTTGATCACATATATAAGGGTTCCCCATTTTACCCTTATTTTTTTTTAAATAGAGATTTTCAGATAAGAATCATTCATAACTCTGGAAATAGTCGAACATAAGTTTTATAGGTTTTTAGTATAATTAATTATATTAAAAAAATATTTATTTATTTAAAGTTTTTGATGAATATTTTTGAAGAATAAGGAAAATTTAAAAATTTTGGATTATAAAAAACTTATTCTGAAAGAGGAAAGACTATTTTTGGCAAAATCCGAATAAGTTGTCTGAAAAAAAGATTCTCACACTCGAGGGTACTAAACACAAGGGGTCTCGGGCACGAGGGTGCTGGACACGAGAGTACTGGACACGAGGGTATTAGAGCTAAGGAAAAAATACGTTTGCAGTTTTTGAGTGTTTAATATACCGCCGAAATCGGGATTAAGTTTGCATAATATTTTTTGACCACACTTCCGTGTTTTTAGAGAAATAGGGCGAGGTTTTTTGTGCTGGAAACGCGATATCTCAAAAAATACTGCACCAATCTTAACAATCAAAATATCAAATTAAAATTGAAAATAGCTGCTTTCTTTAAGTGTATATTTTTAACTTAAGATTTTATACCCATTGGGCAATTTGTCAAAGTATTATCAAAAAACGCTATTTTTAGAAGTTATATCTCCTTAACCACTGGAGATATTTTGATCGAAAAAATCGAGGTTTTTTGTACTAAAAATGCAATATCTCAACAAATACTGCACCAATTTTAATAATCAAAGTATCAATATAAAGTAGAAAATAGCTGCTTTCTTTAAGTTATATTTTTAACTTAAGATTTTATACCCATTGCGCAATTTGTCAAAGTATTTATCAAAAAAAGCGCTATTTTTAGAAGTCATATCTTCTAAACCACTTGGAGTATTTTTTATCAAGAAAATTTGTGAGCAATTGGGGTAGGGGTTAAGGTTTTCATTAAAAATCATCAAAATGGAAGAAAACAATTTTCACTCCGCACCAAACCCTTAATTGTTTATACTTATATAAACGATCTTAACACATTAACATCTTATTAAATCCTGGTGGTAACCTTTTTTAAAGTTTGTACACTTTTTGTTTTTTTAGAAAAATAATGCGGAGCTTTCCAAAAGATATTCTTTTAAACAAGGTCAGTAAAATGTTTAATTTAATGTGCGGTTTAAAAAAACCTTATGTAACCTAATATTTACTTATCGTTTTGGACGCCAGACATGCCAGGTTGAGTTTTCCGGCTACAGCGTGTTAATACATGTAGCGTTCTAATATATGTATAGTAAATAAAAAACTTGGTATTTATTACATTCGCAAGTGCTTAACACACTGTCCCAGGTCCCATCCGATTGACAAGTGAGTACATTTTGTCTTCCTTGATATGTATAAAAGGAATCGCACTTTACAGTGGCTGTTGCTCCATAAAGAAGTTGTCCATCCTTTTTATTCTCGAAAACAAGAGAGCCGTTTTCTTGGAGCCTGTTAAATGCTCGCACACTACAAATAAATGGAAAAAATTATTAAGGTAAAACAGTGGCACATTAATATCGAAATTGACCATAGCATTTTTTAGTAGAGCAATATTTTGGAGAAAATGTTCTTTGTCTAAAAACTTTTCTAGCAAAATGTAAGTTAAAAGACCTTTTAATGTCAAATACAAGTTTTATATGTTTTAAAAAAACAAAGTTGAGTATGAAACATCAAATAAAACACATGATTATTCTATTTAAGACTTTGGTTTATATTTAAAAAAGTAAGTGGAAGAAGGTGTGAAAGTACTCACATACGGGTGTCCACATTAAGACCCCACGACGACTTTGTTTCTTGTGTTAAGTTTGATTTTTCTTTTTAATGTTTTTTAGTGGCTTTAATTCACATTAGTGACTTTTTGCAAAGCTCCAAGTTCCAGAGCAACCCCCAGAGCTCCGGAGCTCCACTTTATTTTTGTACCAATTTTATAAATAAGTAAAATAGTGATTCTATTATTTTTGTCAAACTTTTGTGTAAATTAAACTTTTTTAAAAATTTATTTAAAACAACAAAAATAGTCTTAGAAATGCAGACTGAGTAACTTTAAATAACTTTAACCTTAAGTAACTTTAAATTTAAAGCTTAAATAAGCTTAAAATCGTTTACTTAGGCAGCGAAGCTCTAAAGTTTTGGAGCTCCGGAGATCTCTCCGCTTTTAAAAAGAGCTTTTGAGCATGATATTGGAGGGTAGGAACGTCGCTGAATATCCAATACATTTAAAAAACGATTATTCGTTTCCTGCTTTTTGTTATTATATTTAATTGTTTTATAATATTATAATAAGTTGTAAGTACAATATATAAAAAATAATTTTTATGAAAGGAAAAAAGAGTAATTTTTGCTATGTTTGCTACTGGTTTGCTACTAAAACACCTTGCGACGAAAATGACCAAAGAAAATTTAACCTTTGAATAACAATTTATGCAGAGAAACGCATGAGTTTGAAAAAAATGCTGAAAAAAAAAGAATGTGCTCTAAAAAGTCATTAAAAACAGCCAAAAAACCATTACACAGTTAGCCAAAAAACACACTTAAACTGGGGCAAAGCTAGCTCAAAATCTTCAAGAAAGGAGGAAGTACAAGAAAACGGTACACAACGAAAAAAATAAATAAATATGAAACATGTCGTTCACCTTACAACTTTTTGAATTTTCAGAGATGTCAGCTATTTACAAAAAATTTAATATTATAACTCCCTGCGGCCTGTTGTTTTCTATACAAATATGGCAATTTGCGGCCACTGTAAGAGGACAATAAATAAGAAGAATAAACCTCAGGCAAGAGCAAACATCATTTCCATATTCTCTGTGTCTCTCTCAGGATGACCAGGGCAGGATTTTTGCTGATGCCGGGGCCCGGCCAGGGCCTGGGTAGATAAATTTGAATTTGCCGGGGCCAGGGCCAGGGCCGGCGAGTCGAAAAAATTCAGCAGAATTTGTAATTTTGGTCATGTCTTGAAAATAAAAATCAAATTTTTTACAGTCAATTATTTGGTTAGGTAATTAATAGTTACATTTCAGAATTTAAGCACTTTGTAAGTAAGAAAACTTATTTTTTTACACAAAAGATTTTTTTTCTAAGTAAAACAAAAATTTTATTTTAATTTTTTTAAACCTAACTTATTATTTTATTTACATAATGTATGTACATTTCTGCATAATTATTAGCAGTATATTCTTGGTTAAAAAAATATTTTAATAAATCGCAAACAATTTATGTTCCTTTACAAATAAATCAAACCATGTATGTTACTGTTAAAATATGATTTACAAATAGAGCCGGAGATAAAGTAAATTTATACAAGGAGTATGTTTTTAAATCAACAAAGCAAAACGTGGTAAAGAAACTAAAGTCAAAACTGGGTACAATTAACAAAACTATGGACCTTTCTAACATAACAAAAATAAGGGGGGTCTAAGAAAAGTTTTTATAGTGTTTTGTTTTTTTGAACTGAAATCTATAAATAAAATCTACTGAGATAGGAAAACTGTAACTAATATGTTAAGCTTAAGTAAGCTAGAAGATGAATTTTGGCGTGAATGGAGTTAGACTCGTAAATTTGATTGTATTTTAGCTTATATCTCTAAGTAAGTCTTATCTATAAATTTTTGCTAAAGTAATTTTGCGCTTTTTATTTGTATTTTATTTTCATTCTCAAAGAGAATCTCGTATACAATATAGTTAATTAATAAATACTATTTTATCATATAATTTTAGACAAAAATTTTGAAGATTTTTAAGCATAACTAGGACGCCTTCATACCCGTGAATTCTGTCACACCAAATTATTTAATATTTATCATTTTTCCAAAGCATTTTTTGCCATGAAATCAAGTTTTTTCAACGCAAAACTGGTAAATATCTTTAATTTTTGTCGTTCCTTCAGACTATGAGAGATGGTAAATGACAGCTGTACACTCCAAAAAGGGCTTTGTGATTTGTTAAAAATTTAGCCGCTTTTAACACTGTGTACTTTTGAGGTTCTTTGAAATTGCAACTTCAATAAGTGTGCAAATTGACAATTAGCCCCCCCCATTTTGACATTTCCGTTGGTGTGGGAGCCGTTCCACGAGGAAAGAGCGCAGAAAGTAGTTCTTTTATATTACGCGACTCTGTTTGACTGTCAGTGCTCCCGGCAAGACCACAAATAACAATAAACTTTTTGTTTGCTTCTCTTATTGCTGTTCTTGCATACTTGGAATGGTAAAACTTGAAAGATATGTCTCATCGTTGGGCATTGAATGTCTTTTTTATGACAATTTTGGACTACCGACCACTCAATATCACTTTCTTAGTCATTCTTAGCAGCGTGTTTTTTGATTATTCGATGTTTAAGTTCTGTCATTTAAGATTCAGCATTCAATTTCAGCTGAGTCATTTCTTTTGGAAGTTCCATCAATTGTCGCATGCAATATCCACAAGGTGTCATCGCTTTTATCTGCTTGAAAATTTGCTCTGAAGTAGCGACTAAGGATCGAACTGGGCCCCGGCCTCGGCCCCGGCAATTTAGCTGCCAAATGAGCCAGGGTAAAACTGGGGTAAGGGACCCTAACACTGCACATATTAAAACGCTTGCAAACATTTTTGACTGTGAAACATATACATGATTTTATCTACAGAGCTAATTTAATCGCTTTAATATTAGGATATTTATTATTTATTATGCTATATTAAGATTTTTCAAAGCCTCTTTATTTTATTAAGATTCCTTATTTTATTCACGAATCCTTATTCTAAGAATTTAAAGATTTTTTGAGTATTAAAAGTCATTTGTAGATTCTATTTACAAGATGAAGGTTTGACAAGTTACTCTCTAAAAGTTGTTAATGGTTTTATTTCGGGTTTTCATTAAGTATTTAAACAAAAAAGCCCCACGAACAAAGTTTAATAAAAAATCATTAACTAAAAAATGAATTTTCTTTAAAACAACTATTTGTTTAATGATTTTTAAATAAACTTTATTCGTGGGACTTTTAAACTATTAACAACTTTTAGAGAGTATGACAAGACACCGCTTCAAGTCTATTTTTTAGTTGTTTCCTATTTTTTAGTTGTTAAATTAGAAATTTTTAAAGAATAAGAGAAAATTTGGTATTATTTGACGAAATTTGGCACTATTTTGGAAATAATAAGGAAATTTTTTGTTGGTGTTTTATGTTTGTGTTTGGTTTCCTTTGTTTTAATTGGGCAATCGTTTTCTAACTACTTCTGCATTTTTGAGGGTTGTTCTATAAGTAAAAATAAAATATTGGTTATTGATCATAATAATCTCTGAATTTTGAAGGTGTTAATTTTTTATTTAAATTTATAACTGTTTATAAATTTTGTTCAATAACGATGATTTTTCTCTTTTTTTGAGTAAAATTTAGAAATTAATTTTATAAATAATTTACTAAAATTATAAAAAGTAATGAATTTAAGCGCTAAAAGTAATTTATTTTCGTGTTTATGCATAATAATAAGGTTTTTTATGGTTGAATGAATTATGAAGACTTTTAACGTTTTAGAGATATAAATGCTTAGTAAGAATTACAAAATCAAATTTTTTATGATGGTCGTAACTCCAATTTCACGGGGGCCAAAAATTCATTACTGTCTTATGCTTACTTTAAGCTTAACGATATTAGTTACAGTTTTGTGTCCTATGCTCAAGTAGATGTTTTATTTGTTTATAGTATTTCGAGTTTCAAAAATAATACGAAAAAATGCACTATATTTGAGAGAAACTTTGTTTCGTGGTGGAGACCGCCGACCCTATTTTCGTTATGTTAGAAAGGTCCATAGTTTTGTTAATTGTACCCAGTTTTGACTTTAGTTTCTTTACCACGTTTTGCTTTGTTGATCAAAACATACTCCTTGTATAAATTTACTTTAACTCCTGCTCTATTTGTAAAGCATATTTTAAAAGTAACATACATGGTTTGATTTATTTGTAAAGTAACATAAATTGTTTGCGATTAAGTAAAATATTTTTTTAAACAAGAATATACTGATAATAATTATGCAGAAATGTACATACATTATGTAAATAAAATAATAAGTTAGGTTTAAAAAAATTAAAATAAAATTTTTGTTCTACTTAGAAAAAAAATCTTTTGTGTAAAAAAATAAGTTTTCTTACTTACAAAGTGCTTAAATTCTGAAATGTAACTATTAATTACCTAACCAAATAATTGACTGTAAAAAATTTGATTTTTATTTCAAGACATGACCAAAATTACAAATTCTGCTAATTTTTTCGACTGCCCGGCCCTGGCCCTGGCCCCGGCAAATTCAAATTTATCTACCCAGGCCCTGGCCCCGGCCCCGGCATCAGCAAAAATCCTGCCCTGGTCGATCCCTAGTAGAGACACAGAGAATATGGAAATGATGTTTGCTCTTGCCGTAGGTTTATTCTTCTTATTTATTGTCCTCTTACAGTGGCCGCAAATTGCCATATTTGTATATAAAACAACAGGCCGCAGGGAGTTATAATATTAAATTTTTTTCTGTAAATAGCTGACATCTCTGAAAATTCAAAAAGTTGTAAGGTGAACGACATGTTTCATATTTATTTATTTTTTTCGTTGTGTACCGTTCTCTTGTACCTCCTCCTTTCTTGAAGATTTTGAGCTAGCTTCGCCCCAGTTTAAGTGTGTTTTTTGGCTAACTGTGTAATGGTTTTTTGGCTGTTTTCTCAATGACTTTTTAGAGCACATTCTTTTTTTTTCAGCATTTTTTTCAAACTCAATGCGTCTGCATAAATTGTTATTCAAAGGTTAAATTTTCTTTGGTCATTTTCTGCTGCAAGGCGTTTAGTAGCAAACCAGTAGCAAACATAGCAAAAATTACTCTTTTTTCCTTTCATAAAATTTATTTTTTATATATTGTACTTACAACGTATTATAATATTATAAAACAATTAAATATAATAACAAAAAGCAGGAAACGAATAATCGTTTTTTAAATGTATTGGAATTAGTGATGTTCCTACCCTCCAATATCATGCTCAAAAGCTCTTTTTAAAGCGGAGAGATCTCCGGAGCTCCAAACTTTAGAGCTTCGCTGCCTAAGTAAACGATTTTAAGCTTATTTAAGCTTTAAATTTAAAGTTACTTAAGGTTAAAGTTATTTAAAGTTACTCAGTCTGCATTTCTAAGACTATTTTTGTTGTTTTAAATAAATTTTTAAAAAAGTTTAATTTACACAAAAGTTTGACAAAAATAATAGAATCACTATTTTACTTATTTATAAAATTGGTACAAAAATAAAGTGGAGCTCCGGAGCTCTGGGGGTTGCTCTGGAACTTGGAGCTTTGCAAAAAGTCACTAATGTGAATTAAAGCCACTAAAAAACATTAAAAAAAGAAAAATCAAACTAAACACAAGAAACAAAGTCGTCGTGGGGTCTTAATGTGGACACCCGTACTGTGACAACTTTTCAATCTTCCACTTACTTTTTTTAAATATAAACCAAAGTCTTAAATAGAATAATCATGTGTGTTTTTGATGTTTCATACTCAACTTTGTTTTTTTAAAACATATAAAACTTGTATTTGACATTAAAAGGTCTTTTAACTTACATTTTGCTAGAAAAGTTTTTAGACAAAGAACATTTTCTCCAAAATATTGCTCTACTAAAAAATGCTATGGTCAATTTCGATATTAATGTGCCACTGTTTTACCTTAATAATTTTTTCCATTTATTTGTAGTGTGCGAGAATTTAACGGCTCCAGAAAACGGCTCTCTTGTTTTCGAGAATAAAAAGGATGGACAACTTCTTTATGGAGCAACAGCCACTGTAAAGTGCGATTCCTTTTATACATATCAAGGAAGACAAAATGTACTCACTTGTCAATCGGATGGGACCTGGGACAGTGTGTTAAGCACTTGCGAATGTAATAATTAAAGTTTTTTATTTACTATACATATATTAGAACGCTACATGTATTAACACGCTGTAGCCGGAAAACTCAACCTGGCATGTCTGGCGTCCAAAACGATAAGTAAATATTAGGTTACATAAGGTTTTTTAAACCGCACATTAATTTAAACATTTTACTGACCTTGTTTAAAAGAATATCTTTTGGAAAGCTCCGCATTATTTTTCTAAAACAAAAAGTGTACAAACTTTAAAAAAGGTTACCACCAGGATTTAATAAGATGTTAATGTGTTAAGATCGTTTATATAAGTATAAACACTTAAGGGTTTGGTGCGGAGTGAAAATTGTTTTCTTCCATTTTGATGATTTTTCATGAAAACCTTACCCCCTACCCCAATTGCTCACAAATTTTTTTGATCAAAATATCTCCAGTGGTTTAGAAGATATGACTTCTAAAAATAGCGTTTTTTTGATAATACTTTGACAAATTGCGCAATGGGTATAAAATCTTAAGTTAAAAATATAACTTAAAGAAAGCAGCTATTTTCAATTTTAATTTGATACTTTGATTGTTAAGATTGGTGCAGTATTTTTTGAGATATTGCGTTTTCAGTACAAAAAACCTCGATTTTTTCGATCAAAATATCTCCAGTGGTTAAGGAGATATAACTTCTAAAAATAGCGTTTTTTGATAATACTTTGACAAATTGCCCAATGGGTATAAAATCTTAAGTTAAAAATATACACTTAAAGAAAGCAGCTATTTTCAATTTTAATTTGATATTTTGATTGTTAAGATTGGTGCAGTATTTTTTGAGATATCGCGTTTCCAGCACAAAAAACCTCGATTTTTTTCTCTAAAAACACGAAGTGTGGTCAAAAGTATTATGCAAACTTAATCCCGATTTCGGCGGTATATTAAACACTCAAAAACTGCAAACGTATTTTTTCCTTAGCTCAATACCCTCGTGTCCAGTACTCTCGTGTCCAGCACCCTCGTGCCCAGTACCCTCGTGTTTAGTACCCTCGAGTGCTAGAATCTTTTTTTCAGACAATTTATTCTGATTTTGCCAAAAATAGTTTTTCCTCTTTCAGAATAAGTTTTTTATAATCCAAAATTTTTAAATTTTTTCCTTATTCTTCAAAAATATTCATCAAAAACTTTAATTAAATAAATATTTTTTTAATATAATTAATTATACTAAAAACCTATAAAACTTATGTTCGACTATTTCCAGAGTTATGAATGATTCTTATTTAAAATCTCTATTTAAAAAAAAATAAGGGTAAATGGGGAACCCTTATATATGTGATCAAATGTATTAATTCGATAAAATGTTATATAAGTTAATTTTAGGTACAATTTTTTAATTACATTTAAAAGGCAAATATAAAAGTCAGAGCTCTTCAGTAACATCCGTTGTATTTTTTTTATATTTAAACAAGCAAAACAACATATAAACATGCAATAATTACACACCATCTAAACTGGCGTGGCTTTCAGCTTTTTGCCGATTTTAACACTTGCAAAAATAAATATATATAGTATTAACATAAATTATTTTATTTTGAATATCATAAATTTAAAAATAAAAAATTAAAAAGAATCCTCTCACTGTGTAGATTATACTTGCCCTTTGCCATACGTAATTGTCAGAAAGTTTTCTTGCTGAACAGAATGAAATTTACATGGTCAGGTAATCTCGCATGTTTTTGCAGAATTTCTGTAGTCTTTTTGCATTAAAAAATGAGTCAAAGTAAAATAAATATATTTCTTTAAGCATATTATAAAATCAATGTAATAGATTTAAACTTATCAACCAATTCTTTAATTTTAGAATTTACATTTTATATAAAATCTAGAAACCAAGATTACTGCACCTATAGCTTTAAACCCGATTGACTCAAGGGTACAATTTTTACAACCCACAATGACCCATTTAAAAATTGCCGATTAAAAATAGTAACCGTCAGGTTAAAAATAATATTTTTGTCATCAACGTTTTGAGAGCTTTCATAAACAGGACAATATCTAAGTAACTTATAAAAATGAACTCTTAAAAAATTTTCGGAGTATATTGTGGGTTGTAAAACTCATAACCATTGGTAAATCCAGTTGAAATCTAATTCCGCTACATGCTATGAGTTATTTTGTATTAAAAATATTTTTGGTTTGAAACATAAACACGGTGGGTATGAAAATAGCTATTAGATTTTGGACTGTGGATCAGTCCTACAGAAAGTAAGAACGAATTTTAACCAGATTTTTGGGGGAGCGTCCTTCCGGTGTTGTTTAGTTATTTAGTTGATGAGTATAATTGTGCTATAAAACATTAACTGTACGGGTGAGATTTTAACTAAATAAGTGGGACTGTCGAAGACAGTTCCTTTAAAATTTCACAGTCGACTAAAAGAACTAGACGTTCTTAATTCCACTATTAAAGTATGAAAATGGAACGGCTAATTGTTTCTAACCCTACTGTAAAACATTTACTACACTCGTGCAAAATAAACTATTGTGTATTTTGGAACTATTCGACAGCTCCTACAGAAAGTTTAGAGTTTGAAAAGATAGAGCCCATATGACTATCAGCTTGGCCAAATAATAGTTGTTGAACGTTTTGCAACTACAATTTATTTTTTCGTAGAAGCCTTGGCGCTAAGAGTTTTAATTATTATAGACAGTTTTAACTTATTAATCAAATAAAAAATTTCGGATTAGTTAAAACTAAATACATCGTTTGATTTTAAAGCATTTAACGAGTAAAATCATAGTTTACTGTTTACAAATGCTTAAAAGGTTTGTGAGTTATGACTGGTTTTATAAGCAAAACATTAGTTACAAAATTGTTTTGCAGTATATTTCTTTTCAATTTATTTTTAAAAAACTTTTAAAATTCCGGTTTTT
>JASAMX010010510.1:0-22696 GCA_030248175.1 Microlaimidae sp. YZB2_3 | reverse complement strand
CGATGACGCCATCAACAACGGTTAACCGCGCAGTGACTTAACCCATTTAATATAAGGGGAAAGAGCGCTCCGCGCTCTTCCCTGATTATTATTATTATTATTATTATTATTATTATTATTATTATTATTATTATTATAGGCTAAATCGGAAATGAAAAAAATAAAATATTTTTGATTATGAATTTTTATAATGTTAGGTATTTTTGAGATGTATTTTATTGGTGTCATTCATGATTGTGGACGATAACATTTTTTTACAGAAAAATGAATGTCAAAAATTGAATCAGCAGATCAAATTATTGTATTATTTTTATTATTATTATTATTATTATTATTATTATTATTATTATTATTATTATTATTATTATTATTATTATTATTATTATTATTATTATTATTATTATTATTATTATTATTATTATTATTATTATTATTATTATTATTATTATTATTATTATTATTATTATTATTATTATTATTATTATTATTATTATTATTATTATTATTATTATTATTATTATTATTATTATTATTATTATTATTATTATTATTATTATTATTATTATTATTATTATTATTATTATTATATTATTATTAATACGCTAAATCAGAAATGAAAAAATATAATATTTTTGGTTATTAATTTTATTAATGTTTTGTATTTTTGACATGTATTTTATTGGTATCATTTGATGATTGGAACGATAACAATTTTTTTAAGAAAAATGAATGTCAAAAATTAAATCAGCAGGTCTAATTATTGTATTATTATTATTATTATTATTATTATTATTATTATTATTATTATTATTATAATATTATTATTATTATTATTATTATTATTATTATTATTATTATATTTATATATATATATATATATATATATATTATTATTATTATTATTATTATTATTATTATTATTATTATTATTATTATTATTAGTATATTATTATTATTATTATTATTATTATTATTATTATTATTATTATTATTATTATTATTATTATTATTATTATTATTATTATTATTATTATTATTATTATTATTATTATTATTATTATTATTATTATTATTATTATTATTAGTATTATTATTATTATTATTATTATTATTATTATTATTATTATTATTATTATTATTATTATTATTATTATTATTAGCTAAATCAGAAATGAAAAAATAGAATGTTTTTGGTAAAAAATTTTATTAATGTTTTGTATTTTTGACATGTATTTTATTGGTGTCATTTGATGATTGTGAACGATAACAATTTTTTTAAGAAAAATGAATGTCAAAAATTAAATCAGCAGGTCTAATTACTTACGTAAAAATTAATTAGAAAAGATCTGCCGTCAAAATCCAATTTTTCGTTTCACCTTAAGTAAAAAAGATAATTTTTGTTCTGTATTGAAAGTGATTTCACATGCTGAACGCCGTGCAAAGAAACTGTTCGGAAACACCTTTAAACATACTTCAAAGGTAAATAAGGTTGAAATTATATATTTAAGAGGCGAAGCTCCGGATTCCCCTTGCAGCCGGAATTCCTGAAAACCATGTATATTGAGGGTAGAAACATCACAAATACGTCTAAGCCCTTCGTCCAAAATGTTCGAAAAACAAGAACCAAAAATTCAATTTTGGTTAACTTAAAGGGCTTAGGTTAATTTTGGTTAATTTAACTTCAAGTTTTTCCTCTAAATTTTACTTTAAAAAAGTAGAAAAAGTTCTAAAATTTAAAAAAATACTTTTAGATGACTCAAAATCTAACTTTTTGTTTTTGTTTTTTATTTAATTCTTTGCACGAAGTATAGCCCGAGATTGAAATTAGTCTTAAAAAAATACTAATCTGAAATCTCCCAGTTAAATTAAAAGCTCCGGAGCAGCTTTTATTTTATTCTAATAATGTATTTAAGGTTTTTTTTACTATATTTAAAATAATTTATGTAGATTAAAAACAAAAACATAAATTTTCAAAGCATTTGTTTACTGTATTTTGGCGTCAAATGTCGTCTTTCAGATATATAAAATGGTCAAAAACTGCGAAAATATTAGTCACAAATAAATAACACATATTTTTTTGATATTAGATTGTGGGAGGGGGCTGGGGGAGGGAGGGAAGACAATGGACTAAAGTTTCCAGTATCCTGGCCTGCTAGTAGTGGGAATGCAAAACAAAGCGAATATCTTTCAATGCTTCGTTTTCAAATCAAGATCGCAAAAACACCAGTTACCAGCTGGCACCTTTTTGCCAAGCTCCAATTCGAAACCCGCACTCTGGCTGGAGCTTCAAATACTGCGCACGAGAAACGTCGAAACCAACCCTGGTTCCATGGTCACAGTAATATACGGCACATGTAACATATGCAACAAAAACATAACTAACAAACAAATACTAGTACAATATGCAAAACAAACACACCACACTGGGTACATGCAAAATGCGGGCAAACCACACTCAAACAATACAAACAACAACCAACATGGTCTTGCCAATTACACACCCTACACATAACACAAAAAACAACAACCACAAAAACAAAACAACAAACAAAACGCAAAACACAACAACACAATGCAAACAACAACCAACAAACACACACAACCAAAACCACAGCACAACAAGCACAAAACAACATTAACACTCAAGACTCCAAATAAAAACTAAAAATACTACAAATAAACATCAATGGCATTAACACAAGCATCACAGAGCTACAAATGCTCGCCAACAAAACTCAGGCAGACATTATCATAGTGCAAAAAACAAAACTCAAAGCATCGCAAACAAATACACCAAAACTACAAGACTACATCGCGTACAGACATGAAAACAAGACAAACAAGGCAAAACTGGTGGAGGAATACTCACATACATACACAAAGACACCAACTTCTCCTAACTCAATCCTACTCAAACTCCACAACAAACACACAACACCGCAGAGCTATTCATAATAACACGCATACACAAAACGCAACACATAGACATAGACGTAGCAAACATCTACATCCCTCCAAGGGATACTTAATCAGCCACAACAGAAAACAACCAAATAGCAGTCTTAGATAGATGAGACTGCTATTTGATTGTTTTCTGTTGTTGCTGATTGAGTGTCTCTTGGAGGGATGTAGATGTTTGCTATGTCTATGTGTTGCTTTTGCGTTTTGTGTATGCGTGTTGTTCTGCGGTGTTGTGTGTTTGTTGTGGAGTTTGAGTAGGATTGATTTGGGAGAAGATAGTATCTTTGTGTATATATGTGGTTAGTCAACTTTATATTTCTGACCTACCACCACTTCCAGCTAATGTAAAAATAGCCTCCTATGCTGATGATACCACAGTTTACTCCACCGGAAACAAGGTTACTAAAATGGAACTCGATCTCACCAGCTACCTCAACATTTTAAATCAATATTTGGACAAAAACCACCTCAAACTTTCAACAGAAAAATTTAACAGTCACTATTTTTTTCTCCTCATCACAAGAGTTTAACTACCATCCAAAGGTGACCATAGACAACAAACTTTTGTTGCTAAACAAAAACGTCAAAATCCTGGGTGTTACTTTTGATCCAAAACTAACTTTTAATAACCACGCCACCAACATAAACAACAAAGCATCCAGGCGCAACAACATTCTCAAAGCCCTGGCTGGCACCAGCTGATGCCAACAAAAAGAAACAATAGTTACCTCCTACAAAGCAATAGGACGCCCAATTCTCAACTACAGAGCCCCAATTTGGTCACCCAATCTATCAAATCAAAATCTCATCTTCAAAAACTACAAACAACACAAAACACGACTCTCAGGATAGCAACCGGCTGCCACAAAATGGCCCCAACTGACCATCTACATCAAGAGACCAAAGTCCTTCAAATAGAAAACCACACCAACCTTCTCTCAACAGAATTTTTAGCAAAAACCATGCAGCCAACACACCAATCGAACAAAATCACAGCCAATGATCATAGACTAAGAGAGATAAAACCTACCCTCAAATCAAAATTTGAACCAACAGTTAACAGTTTCTAAAACGACATGCTCACGGAAAAAACCATCCAATTAAACATTCACTCATATTTTGTCAAAGAAAACATTTCGCAATTTCAACCTAATGCACTATTAAAAAGAAATCCGCCACCAATCGACATAAGCGAGAACAACTCCCCAGGAAGTCAAGAACCTTCCTGACACAACTTAGATCTGGACACTGCCACCGCCTCAACTCGTTCAAATCCAGAATCAACAACTCCATTAAAAACGAATTCCTCTACTGCAGGCGCAAACTTATGACGTCAAACACCTTTTTGCATGCCCTCAAAAGCCAACGACACTCAAATTAGAAGATCTATGGGAAATACCACTGGATGCGGTCAGGTTCCTTGAGGCCATAACCTGATGCTCAGGCCATGAACAACAACAAACAAATAGCAGATACAACACACATCCTAGACCAACTCACCCAGCAAGACAACACAATCATCGCAGGCGACATAAACCCTCACTCCCCTCTATGGTTTTCTCCCATAGAAGATCGTACTGGGGAAGCAGTAGCGGACATAAACTCAAAACACACAGTACTCAACACAATAACACCAGAACGCAAACCTACAGCAACTAATCAACAACAAACATCTTCAGACATCACAACAATCTCAACAAACATCAACAACACCCACTCATGGCAAACCGCAAACACTACATGCACTCAATTCAGACCACCTACCAATACTCACAACACTAAACATGCACACACACAAACAACAACACACCAAAACAACATTCACAAATTACAAAAAAGCAAACTGGCAAGCCTTCACCGCACACATAGATGACAACATACAAACAATTCCACCCACCACAAACATACATCAAGCAAACAAAGCATTCACAAAACTCATTATTCAAGCAGACAAAGCATATATTCCTAAAGGTCACATTAAGCACACAAACAGACCACTACCACAACATATCATACAGATACAACTCACACAACACCGCAACGCACCAGACATACAACAGCTAAACAAACAAAATACAAAAACAAACTAGATATTTTTGGGGGGGACAGAGGGGTCCACCCTCCCTTTAGAGCCAAAATTTGGGACCCCCCCTCTCACCTCCAAAGCTCGAGGGCGGTCCGGTCTGACCCCCCCCCCACCTTCCAACCAATTTAGAAGTATAATTTTTTATTCACTGTCAAAAACACGTTTTATAGTTAAAAATAGTGTTAAATAAGACTTTTTAGGCCTAAATAGGCTGTTTAGTATATAAAATTCAATATTAGACCTAAAAACACTTAAATTATTAATTTAAAAAAAAACTTTGTTAAAAAATCGGACCATAGATGAACACGGTCAAAAAGCTAGGGGGGTGCTGCTTACCCTGGGTAAATGACATTTTAAAAACTAGGAGGGGGGTCCTAGGGGGGATTGAACCCTCTTAGCTTTCTAAAAGGGTCGACCCGAGGTGGAAGATTTTGAAACCTAGAGAGGGGTCAGGTGGGGTACAATTTCTGAAGCAAAATACTTTTAAACCATTAAAGGTTTAATAATAGTTTTTTTATAAGATAATACTACATTTTATTAAATACAAAGCAATATTCAGGTATAAAAAGAGGGTAAAAACATGAATTTGTGTTAAAAATTCACGTTTTTGGAAAAAAATTTAGTATAAAAAAAGCACTTAAAATTTTCTCGAGAGGGGACGGGGGGTCAGATTTTAAAATCCAAAGGGGGTCAGGGGAAAAAATTCGAAAATTTGTGGGGAGGGGGGCCCGTGGATTTTTTTCTAGGGGGGGGGGGTCCGAAATTTCGAGGCTAGGTGTGGACCCCACCCTACCTCCCCCCTTGTTCATCCATCAATCGGACCCCCCTGACCCCCCTTAAATTTGAAATCTCGCACCCGGGTCTATCCCCCCTAAAAAGCCAGGGGGGTCCGGACCCCTCTAAAAAATTTTGGCTTTCCACGCTAGGGGTAAGGGGGGTGAACCCCTCTTACCCCTAGCGGACCTGACCAAAAATATCTAGCAGAAAAACAAATAGCAGAACATGAAAAACAAATAGCAGAAGCATGAAAACAAAATAGCAGAAGCATGAAAACAAATAGCAGAACATAAAGCAAGACATCTGGCACAACACATCACAAAACACTTTACCCAGAAACAAAATGCATTGCTTTGCTGCATTGCTCAACTGTAATTCAATGTACTCATTTTTCAGCTGTAATGTTTTGGAAATCGAAAATTTTAAGGTATCAAATTGTTTGTAAAAAATTTTTTCTTTGTTTTATAGACTAATTTTTATTGAATAATAGAAAAATAATGAAGTATATGACATAAACAAGGTAATAAAACAGTATAAACATCCCACTAAAAATTTTTTAGTCCTTTTATAACGCTTAAAAATTTTTCTCCGGGAGCGAATTTGGGGGGTGTCCCCGGGTACTCCAAATTTAGGGGGGGGATGTCAGTAAAATCCGAAATTTCGGGAGGTATAACCCCCCCAACCATAGGTGTTTTTGGGGGGAGGGACAGAGGGGTCCACCCCCCGCCCCCTAGAGCCAAAATTTTGGACCCCCCTAAAAAAAATCCAAGGCCCCTCCCTTCCCCCCAAAGCTCGAAAGCGGTGCGGCCTGACCCCCCCTAGCGAGACTGACCCCCTTTCCCTCCTCCCAACCAATGTGGAAGTATATTTTTTATTTACTGTCAAAAAACACGGTTTTTTAGTTAAAAACAATGTTTAAGTAAACTTTTTAGACCTAAATAGGTGGTTTTAGTACATAAAATTATATATTAGACCTAAAAACACTTAAATTATTGAGTTAAAAAAATTTTGTTAAAAAATTGGACCCCCTTGACTCCCACCCCCTAAATTTGAAATCTCGCACCCGGGGTCGACCCCCCCCCCCCTAAAAAATCAGGGGGGTCCGGACCCCCCTAAAAATTTTGGCCTTCCACCCGGGGGTGGACCCCCCTAGCGGACCCGACCAAAAACACCTATGCCCCCAACCCCCCCCCCTCTGCCCACCTTTGAGTCTGGGGCCCCACAACATCAAACACACACACAATTAACAAACTTCAAACAATACAAAACACTGCTGCCAGGGTCGCAACAGGGCACACCACAAACACAAACACACACACACTTCATAGAGGCTAAAGTCCTCCCAATAGCAACACACATCCAACTCCACGCAAAACAAGCAAAATTGGCAGCCATATACACAAACAATCCACTCAACTAGTTAACACAACAACCTGCACCCAGCAGGTTCAAAAAGCTAACAATCTTTCACAACAACAACTACACAACAAACATTTTAACAGACATACACAACAAAACATACAAAGCACCAAAACAACGAATTCACACAAAAACAATCCCAAACCACATTAAGAAGACTTCAATAAACCCAATACTTCAAACAAAAGCGCCAGCAATAAGCAACGGGAAAGAAAATTTTCCTCGCAGGGTCAGGAGAACCCTCGCCTAACTCAGGCCGGGCGCCCAATCTCCTTTCCTCTACTTTTACTTACACAAAGTCAATCCCACACAATTAATACACATCACTAAACTGCTCGCTATGCAAAACACACACAATAATAATCAAGCCAAAATAACATTGTGGAGGTGGTAATCAAAGTTTTCCCATATCGAACCGGACTTTTGTACGCAGAAGAGTTTTTAACAAAGAGTCTTGTAAAAACAAAGACACACTTGATATTAGAGGTGTATTTTAAGTGGATTTACTTTTTATATCCTTGTATTAAGAAATAAAATTAGTAAAACTTACGATGTTGTTCGCAGAGAAAAGTGGTCGGCATGCTCTGGAAGACCGTAAATATGTTGAAACCCAATAAAACTTATGTCCATTCCAACTGATGACGGTCCTAAATTTTTATTTCTTTCAACACTTTTTAATGTTGGAGATCCTTTGAGGTGTCTCTGAACAGTTTTGTTAAGTATGGAAAATCGCGATTTTAGGCGTATGAGATCTCGCGAAATACAGCATTGTTTTTTTGAAATTTAATATGGGTGTTAATCAAGCAAGAATATAACTATTATAAACTACACCATTAATAATATCGATAAATTTGTTAAAATAATTGATATTTAAAATCAAATTGCAAAGGAATTTTTTTAAAATAGAAATAATAAAAATAGGCACTGGACAGCATAATATTAACGAATACTTTAAATTTAAAGGAAAAGTTATTTTTACGTACGCAAAAAAATTATCAAAAAATTTACGTATTTATGGCGTAATATACATTTTTTTTGTAAAAAAATGGAGGTTAATTTTACTCAAAATAGCGGTAAAACGTGGTTTTAATTTAATTTGGTAAAGTTTAAAGCTCTAGATAAGATATTTAAAGTATATATTTCTATCGAACTTTATGATTTTTAAAAGGCCATAATAGCTCTCGTATTAAGAATCTATTGTGCGTGCATATTTAGATTTAACAAGTCCTTGGGTTTATATATCTCTTTTAGAACATTTAAGCAGCACTGTGGCGCAGTCGGATAGCACCCGTCCTACTCTCACAGTTAAAATTTTGAGGTCGAGAAATCGTCTCTCACTGTCAACATTTTTTTTATTTCCACGCTTTATTAAAAAATATTTCAGATTATTTATATTTTTTTTTAAATTTTAAATCATAATTATAGATTTAAAACAAAAAAATCATTTGTAAACATTTAAATCACATTTTTCACTACTTTTTGCCACTCATTGAAATTTTCGTCGTTGGGATATTTTAGAATACTATAATGCTTTATAATTAATATAAATAATAAAATAAATTTTATGTAAGCAAAAAAAAATAATATTTGTTTAATATTATAAAAATATAAACTACATTATAATAAACTAAAAAAACATTACAAAAGTTCTTGTATTGGCAGACATGTGGACGCTAAAAATAGGGTATTTAGAGTATACCCCCAAATTTTTTTGGGACATCTCCCCACCAATTTTGGGGGTAGTGTATACCCCTTAAAATCCGGGAGGCTGCCCACTTATGGTCAAGTCAATTCGAAAACCTTACGGGCCCTCCTATTGAAAGCAGTACTCTTACCCATGATATGGCCATGGCCACGGGACTTCTAGTACTTACCACTAAAATCAAAGTCCTCATTTCAGAAATTTGCAGTTAATATACATTTTGAACATTTCAACCCCATTCTGCACTGCTATTCACGAAAACAACAACATCCCTAACATTACCAAAATATTGTTGCCATTAATTTATTTTAATAAATTAAATACCTCTCGGTTTGCTGTCATGGTGTGTTTTAAAAGTTTCCTCCCACATTCCTTCCGCTTCTTCAATTTCTTTTTCTTCTTTTTGATCATCTCCGCCCGTTTCATTCTAAACTTTTTTATTAAACGTGTTTAATAAAACAAAGAAAATCCAGATTTCCTAAAACCTATGATGTCAAATGTAATATTTTTATCTTCGAAAATAAATTTTTTACACCTATATATTTATTATTTTAATATCTATATTTACAGGTGGTCAACCTCCTGGATTTGGGGGGTAGAGCCGACCCCTAAAATTGGGGGATGTCGGGTGTCCCAAAATTTTTTGGGGTATACCTTTTTTTTTGTTTTTTTTTTTGTTTGGGTTTTTTTTTTTTTTTTTTTTTGTTTTTTTTTTTTTTTTTTTTTTTTTTTTTTTTTTTTTTTTTTTTTTTTTTTTTTTGTTCTTGGTGTCTACAGAGCGGCTTCCACGCAGCGACACTGCCCAGATCCAGCAATGGAAATGGTCAACAGCTCTACCTCTTTTCCAGTCAACTCGGGCGATTTCCGCCACTGCTGACTGCCAATGCGATACTGCACATTCTTTTTCTATAATCGGCGGCCAAAATGGCTGCCGAAAAAACTGATGACTCTTTCCGGAGACATTCATCCAAACCCCGGCCCCAACAAGATGCAATATTTTTGTGCAAACTGTAATAAAACTGTTAATAGAAACAGCGTCCAATGCACCAAATGTAACAATTGGGTGCATCTAAAATGCAGCAACCTACAAAGCCTAAAACATTACAACCAAAATTTTTCTTGTAACAACTGCACGCTCTCTCCACTTTGCAAAACAAACTCCAAAAATTCTACCTTAAATATTTTGCAATTTAACGCCAACGGAATCTCCAACAAACTACAAGAACTAACAAACTTTTTCATAAATCACAACATTCACATAGCTGCCATCCAGGAAACAAAACTCTCACCAAAATCCAAAGATCCACATATTCCCAACTACACAACTATCAGGAAAGACAGAAATTCCAATGGAGGTGGTCTACTCTTTTTTGTACACCATTCGATCAACTACAAAATTAACTTGGACACTCAACAGAACGACCCACATGCAGAAATGCATGGTATCCACATTCTCTTCAACAATACTGACCTCTCAATCACCAACCTATACATTCCACCGTCCAGCTCCTGCACCACCAATTACCAGCCAAATATAGCCAATCTTCTAAACAATCAGGATAGTATCATTCTTGGAGATATCAATGCACACCATGAACTCTGGCACTCAAGCCTCACAGACGCCAGAGGCGACTACATTGCAAACATCATCAACAACTCTAACATGGCATCTCTAAACACAAACACACCAACACGCATCCCTTCAAATGGGAATCCAACATCGCCAGATATCTCCCTCATCTCAGACTCACTCCTTACCTCCTCAGACTGGAAAACGGTTACCACATTGAGCTCCGATCACCTCCCAATCATCGTCAGCCTTCAAACCAATCAGACAATAGCACCTAAAACCAGGAAAACTTTCACCAACCTCAATAAAGCCAATTGGACCAACTACAAAAACGAAATAGAAACTAAATTACTTAATATCCCAGCTCCCACAGAAGTCAAAAAAGATGAAAAAACGTTTAGAAATATATTAATCAAAGCTTCCTCACACAACATACCAGCCGGTCGTCACAACAATTTTCAAGCCAACCTTACTCCAGAAACCATAAAACTTATCAATGAAAGAGACAATCTACGCAAAACTAACCCACTTTCACACCAAATACAAGAGCTCAACCAAAAAATCCACATCCAAATCCGCACCAACGCTGCCAAAAAATGGCATTCATATCTGGACACTTTCAGCCATAAAACCAACTCCTCTAAACTTTGGAAAACCATAAAATCACTGGATAACAAACAGCCACCCATCCCAAATTGCGCAATAAACTTCAATGGAAACTTAATCAACGACCCTCAATTACTAGCAAACAACTTCAACAAACAATTTACTCCAAACAAACCTTTCAAAACACCTAAAGAAAATCGAAAATTAATCAGAAGCATTAAAAAAATCAAACAAGAACCTAAAACTATCACAACCATAGAAGTAGAAAATGCCATAAAATCATCTAACAACTCCAAAGCTTTTGGTCCTGACAACCTAACCATTTTCCACCTTAAAAACCTTGGTCCTCTTGGCATTCAATATCTAACTGATCTGTTCAACCTATCACTAAAAACAAATAGCATACCTACAATCTGGAAAACTGCAACCATAATACCACTTAACAAACCCAGAAAGGATCTCCTCATCTCTACTTCTTACAGACCAATCTCACTTCTCTGCCCAGCAATAAAAGTTTTTGAAAAAATAATCCAACCGATCCTTCTCCAACATCTACAACACCATCCAGATCAGCACGGTTTCAAACCCAAACACTCAACAGCTACTGCTCTCCTTCAACTTACCAACGAAATAGCAACCGGTTTCAACCAAAAAGCTCCACCCAAACGAACAATAGTAGCAGCCTTGGACCTTACCAAGGCCTTTGACACCATCAGCATAGAAATTTTAATCAACAAGATAGTAAACAGCACACTCCCAGCCTATCTAATCAGATGGCTAAGTGGTTATCTCAGAGGCAGAATCAACAAAACTTCATTCAGAGACTCAATCTCTAAACCCAGGATAGTACAAACAGGCGTGCCTCAGGGCTCAGTCATTTCACCAACCCTCTTCAACTTCTACATATCGGACATACCTCCCCCACCTGCCGGCGTCAAAATCGTCTCCTATGCTGACGACACCACAGTCTACTCCACTGGAAACGACATAACCAATATGGAAACAAATCTCACCAATTATCTCAACACTCTAAATCAATACCTGAATCTCAACCACCTCAAACTATCAACAGAAAAATCAACAGTTACACTTTTCTCTCCATCTTCACAAGAATACAACTACCACCCAAACGTGACCATACAAAACCAACTTTTACCGCTCAACAAAAACCCCAAAATCCTAGGTGTCACTTTTGATCCAAAACTAACCTTCAACAACCACATCACCACCATCAACAACAGGGCATCTAGACGCAATAGCATCCTCAAAGCCCTAGCTGGGACCAGCTGGGGACAACAAAAAGAAACAATAGTAGCCTCATACAAAGCTATAGGGCGACCCATCCTCAACTACGGAACACCAATATGGTCACCAAACCTTTCAAAATCCCATTACCAGAAACTTCAATCAACACAAAACTCAGCCCTCAGGATAGCAACTGGTTGCCACAAAATGGCCTCACTAGATCATCTTCATCAAGAAACTAAAGTACTACCAATTGAAAACCACACATCTCTCCTTGCAACACAATTTCTCGCCAAGACTATGCAACAGACTCACCCATCCAACAAAATCACAGCAAACAAATCTAGGCCAAGAGAAATGAAACACACCCTCCAATCAAAATATGGCCCCATAGCAGAAAGTTTCTTCAACCCAACTCTCACCGAAAAAGCCATCCGGACTAACATTCACACCTATTTTGTAAAAGAATCTCTATCTCAACTCCAACCCAATCCTCTACTAAAAAGCAAACCCCATGAAATACACAAAAGCGAACAACACCTTCCAAGAAAATTAAGAACACTCCTGTCACAACTAAGATCCGGATTTTGTCATCATCTAAATTCATACAAATCAAGAATAAACCCACTAATCAAAAATGAATGCCCAAAATGCCACCAGAAACCGCATGATGTCCACCACCTTTTCAACTGCACCAAAAATCCTACCACACTAAAAGTAGAAGACCTATGGTTTCAACCATACATGGGCACGGGGGGGGGCGGGGGGGATCCCGGGTGGGGGGAGTGGGGCCGCCCCCCACGGGGGGGGGGGGGGGGGGGGAGTTAACCCCCCCATTTCAGGAAAGTGAAGAAAAAAAAAATCTTTAAAATTACTTCTTACTCCCCCAAACTTAAGTTTTGAGGTCAAAAATAATGTTTTAAGCAATAAAAAAATCAAAAATGCAATAAAAAGGGCTTTTCGACCTAAAATTAGTGTTTTTAACCTATTTTTTCTTTAAAATCGAAAAACGATATGGGTAAAATGCACTCCAGAAAAAAAACGATATGGGTATTTTGCGTTTCTCGGATTTTAACCCCCCCTAATTTGGGGTTTAACTTTAACCCCCCCCCCACTCCGGACCAACTTGCCCATGTATGGTTTCAACCCGCAAAGGCAGCAGCATTCCTGGAGGAAAACACATGAAAACACTGGCTATGAAAACAATAGAAGGTGTAACGGCTTTAATTAAACCTAATAACAATCACAGGAAAACGGCAAAATGGATTCATTTCAATTGCCTCAAACCTAGCTGGATGCCATACTCCACAAACCCCACTCACAATCAAAAACGTTGGATTTATTAAACACAAAGAACGCACAGATACCTCATTTTTAGCGTTTTTAGTGCTGGGACCCCCTTCTTCCAAATTTTAGAGAAGAGGGGTCCAGGGGGTCTGGGGTACCCTCAAGTTTCAGGGAGGGAAGCGTGGGGCGGGGGAGGGTGTTGGCAGTGTTTGAGCCGTTTTTGGGGGTATAACCTCTAACCCTCCCCCCTAGGGCTTATACCTCCAATCCATCAGAAAAAACATCAGAGACAACAAAAATACAATGGATAAAGTAAAGACACTGAAAATGTACCCTATGGCTTTGTGATTTAACTACTTTAAAACTAAATACATTATAGTCTTCCTTTTTCTTAACTTTTTAAACGTTTTATTAATAATATACAAATTTCTTAATAAATTATAAATTCATTTCTCAAAAAAATTATAAGCTTTACTTACCATTACCACTAATAAATAAAATAATAATAAATTCTTTTTTTTGCTGCATCCATCGGGTGGGTCGACTAAAGCCTCCTGGCTCCCACCTCAACAGATCATATTAACTTCTTCATTATGCTAAAAGTCTAAATATTCAAATATTTGTATTATTTATTAATTATTTTGGATGGGTCTTTGCAGCTCTGCCCCTAAATTAAGCAAATTTCAGCTTTCATTTTTAAGGAGAGAGGTTTGACCTAAACACAGAAGGTGTTGAGGGGTAATACCTTCAAAAATCCTAAAACTGCAGACAACCCTTGATGAGCATTGGGGGTAGGGCGGGGGTACACCTCCTAGCGTCAAAATTTTGGACCCTTACCCCCTAGAAAAACATTTAGCTCCCCTTCCCCTGAAATGTTTTTATTTTGACACCCTATCCTCCTCTGGAATTCTAAATCAATCAGTCTACCCCCCACCCTCTCCTCAACCCTCAAAATATAGAGAGCCATGATAAACTTATATTTTTACAAAAAGTGCATGTTTCTGCGCGTCTCAAAAAAGGCATTTTTGAGACCGCGTCTTCAGCACCATACTCACCTGAATAAAATTGTACTTAATTTATTTTAAAATTATAAGCAATTTTAGGCATAAAAATTCAAAAAAGGTTATTCCTAGTTTTAATAAAAATGTAGTCAATTTTGAATCAAGTGAGTTGTGGACATGCAATATCTGAAAAGTTAAAAACATTTTTTAACTAAATATACAATAAATAAACTTTTTATTTGGAATTAAACCAGAAAAATGGACAGGGGGTGATGAAAACTTGAAACAAAATTTTGCATTTTAAAAATTTGGGCAGCATAACACCTTAGGGGGCAGTGGCAGCCACTTTTCAGGTTAAAATTGAATTATAAAAACAGTTTTTAACTAAATATAGAATAAATAAACTTTTTAATTGAATTAAAACCAGAAAAAGGGGCGGGGGGTGATGAAAATTTGAAAAAAAATTTGCATTTTAAAAATTTGGGCAGCATAACACCTTAGGGGGCAGTGGCAGCCATTTTTCAGGTTGAAATTTAATAATAAAAACAGTTTTTAACTAAATATAGAATAAATAAACTTTTTAATTGAATTAAAACCAGAAAAAAGGGCGGGGGTGATGAAAATTTGAAACAAAATTTTGCATTTTAAAAATTTGGGCAGCATAACACCTTAGGGGGCAGTGGCAGCCACTTTTTAGGTTGAAATTTAATAATAAAAACAGTTTTTAACTAAATATAGAATAAATAAACTTTTTAATTGAATTAAAACCAGAAAAAGGGGCAGGGGGTGATGAAAATTTAAAACAAAATTTTGCATTTTAAACATTTGGGCAGCATAACACCTTAGGGGGCAGTGGCAGCCACTTTTCAGGTTAAAATTGAATTATAAAAACAGTTTTTAACTAAATATAGAATAAATAAACTTTTTAATTGAATTAAAACCAGAAAAAGGGGCGGGGGTGATGAAAATTTGAAAAAAAATTTTGCATTTTAAAAATTTGGGCAGCATAACACCTTAGGGGGCAGTGGCAGCCATTTTTCAGGTTGAAATTTAATAATAAAAACAGTTTTTAACTAAATATAGAATAAATAAACTTTTTAATTGAATTAAAACCAGAAAAAGAGGCGGGGGGTGATGAAAATTTGAAAAAAAAATTTGCATTTTAAAAATTTGGGCAGCATAACACCTTAGGGGGCAGTGGCAGCCATTTTTCAGGTTGAAATTTAATAATAAAAACAGTTTTTAACTAAATATAGAATAAATAAACTTTTTAATTGAATTAAAACCAGAAAAAAGGGCGGGGGTGATGAAAATTTGAAACAAAATTTTGCATTTTAAAAATTTGGGCAGCATAACACCTTAGGGGGCAGTGGCAGCCACTTTTTAGGTTGAAATTTAATAATAAAAACAGTTTTTAACTAAATATAGAATAAATAAACTTTTTAATTGAATTAAAACCAGAAAAAGGGGCAGGGGGTGATGAAAATTTAAAACAAAATTTTGCATTTTAAACATTTGGGCAGCATAACACCTTAGGGGGCAGTGGCAGCCACTTTTTAGGTTGAAATTTAATAATAAAAACAGTTTTTAACTAAATATAGAATAAATAAACTTTTTAATTGAATTAAAACCAGAAAAAAGGGCGGGGGTGATAAAAATTTGAAAAAAAATTTTGCATTTTAAAAATTTGGGCAGCATAACACCTTAGGGGGCAGTGGCAGCCATTTTTCAGGTTGAAATTTAATAATAAAAACAGTTTTTAACTAAATATAGAATAAATAAACTTTTTAATTGAATTAAAACCAGAAAAAGGGGCGGGGGTGATGAAAATTTGAAAAAAATTTTGCATTTTAAAAATTTGGGCAGCATAACACCTTAGGGGGCAGTGGCAGCCACTTTTTAGGTTGAAATTTAATAATAAAAACAGTTTTTAACTAAATATAGAATAAATAAACTTTTTAATTGAATTAAAACCAGAAAAAGGGGCAGGGGGTGATGAAAATTTGAAACAAAATTTTGCATTTTAAACATTTGGGCAGCATAACACCTTAGGGGGCAGTGGCAGCCACTTTTCAGGTTGAAATTTAATAATAAAAACAGTTTTTAACTAAATATAGAATAAATAAACTTTTTAATTGAATTAAAACCAGAAAAAAGGGCGGGGGGTGATGAAAATTTGAAACAAAATTTTGCATTTTAAAAATTTGGGCAGCATAACACCTTACGATGCAGTGGCAGCCACTTTTCAGGTTGAAATTTAATAATAAAAACAATTTTTAACTAAATATAGAATAAATAAACTTTTTAATTGAATTAAAACCAGAAAAAAGGGCGGGGTGTGATGAAAATTTGAAACAAAATTTTGCATTTTAAAAATTTGGGCAGCATAACACCTTAGGGGGCAGTGGCAGCCACTTTTTAGGTTGAAATTTAACAATAAAAAACAGTTTTTAACTAAATATAGAATAAATAAACGTTTTTAATTGAATTAAAACTAGAATAATGGGCAGGGGTGATGAAAATTTGAACCAAAATTTTACATTTTAAAAATTTGGGTAGCATAACACCTTAGGGAGCGATGGCAGCCACTTCCTACGTTGAAATTAAACAATAAAAAAGTTTTTAACTAAATATAGAATAAATAAACCTTTTAATTAGATTAAACTAGAAAAACGGGCAGGGGGTGATGAAAATTTAGAAACAAAATTTTATTTAGCAATTAGAAAATTTGGCAGCAGCAGAACCACCACATGCCAAAAATAGGCAATTATTGGTCATAAATGGGTTTATAAAACTTTGCGTAAAGTGTAAGTTCCAAAAATAACTTCAAAATTAAGGTCTACGTCTCCTATTTAGGGTAAAAAATCTTTTATATACATATTTTACTAGTGGATTCATCAAATCGATAATTGGTACACGTATGGGACTTGGGTACCTAATCTTGATACCTGGGTCACAACAAGCTGATTGCATATATTACAATAAAAGTTTACAAAATTAACCTTTTTAGTAAATGTAGTATCATTTAACTATACCATTTAATAATTAGACACATATGTGTTAATACTAATAAGTAGGCTTCAACGTTTTTTTATAAAATTTGAGTATAATTATACGACTTTGGTTGGAAATTTTTATTTCAAATATTGATTATAAAATGTTTTGGATGTCACTATTCTAATCAGCATCTCAATAAAAGTTAGATTAATACCACAGGACATTTTATATTTTATCAAAATTTGCAAAAAAATATTTATGAATTACAGTAAATATTCAAAATTTTTCCTTTATAATAATCATTATTTAACCAAAAACGGTTAATTCTGGCCAATTTTTATTCTTTTTTTTTGGAAACAGTTTGTACTAAAAGTATATATAGCAATTAACAAACAAGTTCGACTTTTTAGAGTTGTTTCAATAAGATTTTATGCCAAAACAAAGTAGGCCAGCAGCTGAACACAAAAAAAAGAAAAAAAAGAGTGATATGTCCTTCTCATAATGAACGAAGTGCATGGCATATCCCATTTAAACTAATTTCAATGTTCTTTGTTCAATTTACATTAATGCGCGCACCGAGTTTTTTTTTGTTTTCCAAAGTTTTGAATCTTTGCGCCGCCACATGTCACCGGACGGCAGGCCCTGACTATGGATATTTTCGTTTTTGTTTTTAAAAAGCGTGTCCAGTCCTTCTAACTTTAGAAGTCCATGCTTAAACAAAGCGCCATAACAATTTACGGTATCGAGGAAAGTCCCAACTGAGGAAAGTCCCAACGTGGAAAGTCCCAACCAATCGATGAAACTCCCAACAGTTCAAATATTAGAAATACGTTTGCCCGGTGTTACCGATAATTTTAAACAACCGAAAATAAATCGAGAGATGCATTATAATGCATGAGATAAAAGAAATTATGCAATTTTTTAAAAGTACTTTCAAAAATCCAAGTTTCCACCCCAACTAAATATTTTTTTTTGATTTTTGCCTGAGTTTTGTCTTAGGCGGTTCGGAAAAAATAAGTTTTTGACTTTTTTTCTGTTCCTAAAAGATTTTGTTAAATACAAATTTACCATATATTTTTTGGTGATAATACAATTTTGCTTGATTTTTAGGTTTTTGTAGCAACCGCTTAAAAATGTCTAAAAATTCAGTCGTGAAAAAAATTAAAATATAAAAAATGGGATAATTAATTAATAAAAATGCCTCATAATACAAATTTAGGTTGATCTTTAGGCTTTTGCTTAGGCTTAGAAAAAATCCGATTGAAAAATAAGCTAAAATTAGGTTTTTAAAAGCAAAAACAGAGTTTGTTGTCCCATATTTTTAGTAGTTCCATGCGACTTTCGAATTATAATTTTTTTGTAAATTTTTAGATTCTCCGGGACTTCCCAGCAATGTTAAAACAAAGTTTTTATTTTTTCGAACCCAATTTAGCGGTTAATTAAATTTTTTTCTTAACAGCTAAAAATTGTGTACCTTCGTTGAAAATATTGTCAATTTTTGCCTATATTTTTACCCCATATTATCAAAAGGATCATGTTTGTAATCTGTTCCCAATTTAATTAGTTTAAAATCGTAGATCTTCAGGTTAGAAGTTGATCTAGTAAACATGGTTTTTATTCAGTATTTTTAGCCTTTTTTTTGAAAATCTCTTTTCGAGTTTTTGGTACACGTTTTGTACCTTTTCGATTACCTTAAATCATTCTATTAGAGTAACTTGCAAATTTGTGTCAAAAACTGGTAGAAAAAATATTGTTTTAACTATATGTTAAACCTGTACGGTGTGAGGAATTTGTATACGATGAATGCAAAAATGCGTCATGTTGGAACCAGCATAGTAGCAAAAGTTAGTATTGAGTGGTACATTCTTCTCTATATATATTATGTATTCTTGGTATAACCCAACTGGGTTGCCATTTGACCTAAATTAATTATGCATGTATTTACTAGAAATAATATTTACTTATCTTATCTAATCTTTATATAAGTAATAAATACTACACAGAAAGCAAAACAAACAATCATATTAGTTGATTTATGTACTTCCCCCATCCTAAACTTTCCAGCCGCCTATAGCATTAACTCAGATTTTTTTCATATAGGTAGGTACCCTGAAAAACATGAAGTCAAGATGCTGCTTATGTGCTTTGGTTTACAATGTGGGTGTAGCCAAGGGGTCTGCTACCGTGTTATTGGTTTGTGGGTGTGCGGGGTCTGGTTCTTCCATTCTTGTGAATAAAGATTCAAGATTTCTATCTTTGCTAATGTAATACATTACATTAAGAAAAACATGTTTTTACCCTAAAAACAGATAATCGTAATTGCAACCCAGTTGAGTTATTATAACAGGAAAATATAACATTTATCCCTGCTTTTTTAAAGTTTTCAAAAATCAAGGGCCTCCCAAATTTTGGGGTGCTTACTAGAAAAAAATGACTAGGCTTTCAAAAATAAAGCTCTTTATTTAGTCATCTATAGTATCCCCCCCCCCCCCTAAATAACCCTGGGTATGCGTCCCTGAGTTATTTCATCAAAGATTTTTTAACTCTGGTTCATTTTTTTTTTTTTTCTCTTCTTCTTCCCCCCTTTTTTTTTTTTTTTTGTTGCAAAAGTTGCTTTTCTCTGCCCCCTTTCCCCTCCCCGTCCCCCTCCCTACTTGATCTTCGTATCCCTTTGATAATTCCTTTTATTTTTTTTTTTTAAATGATCAGATAACAGAATTAATATCATACTAAGCATAGTTTATGCATAGTTTAATTCTTCTGTTTTCATCATTTCATTGTGTTTATTTTTTCTTTTTTTTTTCTTTTTTTTTTTTCATCAACAACATCAAATCTGCGACTTAATTGCCGCCAATATGAATCACAATTGTAACTAATTATCAATGAACATAGCTATCTGATATGACTTTAAAGGCTCAAAAAGAGCGCTTATTTAAGTCAGTTCCAAAACTCTTCTTGAATGCATCCAAAGAATCGACAGTTACTTGAGATGGGAGTAGATTGTTCCAAGGTGTAACAACCCTATTTGCAAAAGAAAATTTCCTTGCATTAATTCGGCAGTCTTCCATTGCCAATTTAAATGGATGACCACGGGTGGGCTGCAGGTTAAACTTAAAAAAATCATTGGTTTGCAAATTGTTTAAGCAATGTATAATTTTAAAGCACTCATATAAATCAATTTTGTCTCTTCGATCCTTTAATCTTTCTAAACCTAGGTAATTCAGTCTATGTTCATAACCAACAGGTAACAACTTGCATTTATAAAACAAACGCCTAGTGAAATTTTGTTGCACTTTTTCCAAAATGTTTATATCCTTTTGTAAATAAGGGTTCCAAACTGCACTAGCATACTCCAGAATTGGTCTAACATAGGACTTATATGCTCTGAGAAAATTATTTCTAGAGTTTGAGTTGAATGTTCTAAAAATTAGTGATGTCACTCTCATAGCTTTTTTTGCTGTGATTTCACAGTGTTTAGAGAATTTCAGATCATGGGATATATAAACACCTAGGTCACGCACCAATTCTGTAGTTGCAAGTACGTTATTACCAAGCTTATATTTACAAATTAACTCTTTGCTATGATTTCGAATATGAAGAACTTCACATTTGTGATTAGATAACTGCAGTTGCCAGTCTTGTGACCAGCTGTGTATTCTATCTAAATCTTGCTGAAGTCTCAAGGTTTGAATGTGGTAATCTTTAGATGAAGATTTTACAAACAACTTTATATCATCTGCAAAGAGTCTAATTTGTGAGAACTTAACACAATCAACAATATCATTAATATATACCAAGAACAAAAATGGACCTAAAACAGAACCCTGAGGAACTGAACTTCTTACAGGAAATGATTTGGATACTGAGTTATTAATTACAACTTTAATTTCCCGCCCAACTAAAAATTCTTTTATCCATTTTAAAAATTTACCAGAAACACCATATTTTTCTAGCTTATATAACAATTTTTGATGTGACACGGTGTCAAAGGCCTTGGCAAAATCCAAGTAAATGACATCAATTAGAAATTTGTCTTTTAGTGCTAGCGTCCACTCATTAAAAGTTTCCAACAGCTGTGTTATTGTAGAACTTTTTGCCTTAAAACCATGTTGAAACCTTGACAAAATGATATGGAAAAAGACAAGCAGTTCTTCTTTGACAAGCTGTTCCATTAGTTTACAAGAAAAAGATGTAAGTGAAATTGGACGATAATTTTCTTTTAGGCTTTTAGTGCCTTTTTTAAACAGTAAGTTTAATAAAGCTATTTTCCAATCAAGTGGTAATTCTCCAAAATCAAAAGACATCTGAAAGATTATTGCCAAAGGTTCAGCAATAACTTTAGCCAAGCGTTTTAAAAAGTAAGCTGGAAAACAGTCAGGTGTTCGAGACAATTTGTTTGGGAGCTTTTTTAGGGCCTTAAATACCTTTTTTGTGGTAAATACCATGTTGTCCAACTTTCCAATGTTCGGTGGATTAAAATTTGGCAAAGTATCATCATCATCAGTAAAAACAGAAGCAAAATAATTTCCAAAAAGTTCAACTTTTTCAAAGTCTTCAGTTACAAATGTCCCATTGCCCCCCCCCAATAAAACCCCGGGGGGCAGTGCACAGGTCTGCACCATACAAGGGCAAGTTGGTCCGGAGTGGGGGGGGTTAAACTTAAACCCCAAATTAGGGGGGTTAAAATCCGAGAAACGCAAAATACCCATATCGTTTTTTTCCTGGAGTGCATTTTACCCATATTGTTTTTCGATTTTGAAGGAAAAATAGGTAAAAAAACGCTAATTTTACGTCAAAAAGCCCTTTTTATAGCATTTTTGAGCTTTTTATTGCTTAAAACATTCATTTTGACCTCAAAACTAAGTTTGGAGGCAGTTAGAAGTCATTTTAAAGACATTTTTTTTCTTCATTTTTCCAAAATTGGGGGTTAACCTTTTCTCCCCCCCCACTTCTGAGTGGGGGAGGGTTAAACCCCCCTTCTCAGAATTTGGGGGGGGGGGTTAACCCCCCAACCCTTCCCACCGTGCGCCGTGCCCATGTATGGT
>JASAMX010010508.1:12500-13958 GCA_030248175.1 Microlaimidae sp. YZB2_3 | reverse complement strand
ATCCGCGATCTGGTCTGAATTGCGTCATTTTAATTGTGGAAGAGCCTATAAAAATCATCAATTATGACCTAATGACAAAAATTTGTATGGCGTAAGGAAGTATTTTCGAATTTTAACGAAAATTTATTTGGTTTTGATGGGATTATTTGGACCGCTTTTTAGTGTTTTAAATCAAAATAAACTTAAAAAATTTAAAACTAATCTTCTAGAGTTTATTAAACTTTTATATTTAGAGACTTGTGCTGCCAGCATAAGGGCTTGGAATGCTTCCAAAATTAAAATTTGTTATTTTTGACACCCTGTTTTAAGCTTAATATTAGGTTTTTAACACAAACCTAAAATAAAAAGTCGTTATTTTTTGATAAATTTTTCGTTTTTAATGCTTTTGAAAAGAATTTTAAAAAAATTTCGGCATTTTGTGTTTGGCACCCTCTAACCCCCGGGGGGTTAACCCCCCAAAAAAATTTTTAGGTCAAAAGTAAGGGATAAAAAATGGTGGACATTTAATATACAAGCAGCCCATGCCAGCCATACAACTGACAAATAATTATATCTGTGTTTCTTAGATTAATTTGCTAATTTTTCAAAATTCAATCTTTATATGATAATTCTCTGAATTGTTAGCTTTGCAATGCTGTTACATTTAACTCATTTTGTTTAGTAGTTAGCAAGGATGATCCTTTCCGTCGTTTTGGTAAAAATGGGTTGTCCAGCACACAGATGTCCATGTTATTTTTTTAAATTTTAGTCCCCCTGCGACACTCTCTGAGCTATAAGCTTTCCAATGATATATCAGTTAGGCCAATATTTTTGAGGAGGAAAGTCCATCCCACCTGTAAAAAAATTCGTTGTCCAACATAAAAATGTTCATGTTGATTTTTCCAAAAAAAACACGATACGCTGGATTTCCATTTACTAATATCAATTGGTAATAAATAGCAATTACAATAGCAACAATTAGCAATAGATGTAAATTTAACTTTAAAATTTATGGGGCCTCTCAGGTGAATATGTGTTGTCCACATTAAAAATGTCCATGTTATTTTTTTAACATTTAACCCTTTTATGACATTCCCCAAATTGCAAGCTCTGCAATGAAACTTCATTTAATCTAATTTATACTGCGGTTTGGGAGAAGGGTCCATTCCTCTTTTGGTGAAAATAGGTTGTCCAATATAAAGATGATCATGTTTATCTTTCTAAAAAACATAATATTCTGACTTTTAATTAACTAATTCTTTAACCAATAAGTTTAAGCCAATTCAACGAAAAAAAATTTTTTAACTTCTAAAGTCCATAAGACTCCCGTTTTTGTGCAAATGCGTTGTCCAGTCTAGGAAAGTCCATGGAATTTTTTTCTAATTTCAACATCTTTTTGAAATTTCTCGACCTGTACGCTTTGCTATCTGATTTAGCCTAATCCTTTTTTTGGTTGGGGAAGAAGTCCGTTCCCCTTTT
>JASAMX010010508.1:0-7500 GCA_030248175.1 Microlaimidae sp. YZB2_3 | reverse complement strand
TTTCAAAAATTATAAATTTAAATTGAAATATACTATCTGGAGCTTTAAATTTTACCAAATTAAATTAAATCGAAGTTTCACCGAAATTTTGAAAAAATTAACCCCCATTTTTCACGCAAAATTGTATATTAAACCATAAATACAACAGTATTCAATTTAATTTTTACGTACGTAAAAGAGGGTAACTGTGTCTCTCTATTGGAAGTATTTTTTTTAATAAATAGCGAGCAGTAAATATTTTTAAGGGTTTTAAAAAAATTTCATTGCAATTTGATTTTTAATATCAATTATTTCAATTACTTACAATATTATAATGAATGTTCATTTTATAATCGTGATATTTCTGTCTTTTTAACACTCATATAAATTTTTTAGTGAAATATTACTGTATTTCACGAGATCTAGTATGCCAAAAATCGCGATTTTCCATACTTACGAAAACTGTCCGGAGAGACCTTAAACCCGATAGATAAATTTTTTTCATTTTTTTTTAAAAGTAGACTTAAAGATACAGTATTATTGAAAAATGTATAAAAGAAAACGTTTATAGTGAATAAAACTAGATTTTGACCAGAAAAAATTTTTATATTAGAATTGAAACGAAATATTTTATTTATTTAAAGCTTAAAAAAAACTTTTTTAAATAAGAATTTTAAACGGGAAAATTTTTTGTATAAACAATCAATAGTAATAAGAATAATAAAACCTAACACACGAAAAATATATGACCTACAGTATAGCAATGAAAAAAAAGAAATGAAACAGACAAACTATTAAAATATTAAACACAAAACTGATAAATTATAGCAACTAATTAATAAGACACATTTTATAATTTGAACAGAAAAAAAAGAGGTAAAATATGAAAAAAATGTACCAACCTGCTTTTTTTCGGGGTTTTTTTTTAATTTTCCTCGTTTTTTTCTGTTAAATCATAAAATGTGTCTTATTAATTAGTTGCTATAATTTATCAGTTTTGTGTTTAATATTTTAATAGTTTGTCTGTTTTATTTCTTTTTATCATTGCTGTACTGTTGGTCATATATTTTTCGTGTGTTAGGTTTTATTATTTTTATTACTATAGATTGTTTATACAAAAAATTTTTCCGTTTAAAATTCTTATTTAAAAAGTTTTTTTAAGCTTTAAATAAATAAAATTTTTCGTTTTAATTATAATATAAAAATTTTTTCCGGTCAAAATCTAATTTTATTCACTATAAACGTTTTCTTTTATACATTTTTTAATAATACTGTATCTTTAAGTCTACTTTTAAAAAAAAATGAAAAAAATTTATCTATCGGGTTTAACACATATTTTAAAATTATTTCTTTTATTATTTTATTCCATATTTTTTACCTTTAAAAAATTTTTTTTCTGAAAATTGTATGTTTATCAAGTTATATAAAATCTTTCGCTTTGTCTTAATAATTTTAGTATTCATATATTCCTTTATTTTATCCTATTTGCATTTTTCCGTAATTATGATTATATATTGGATTCAAATTTTAATTTTGTTTGTATTTAGTTTGTCTGATGATGATTGTGCGATACAATCGAAACGTCACGTAGAATAATGTATTCAATAAATATTTTATCGACTGTGTTTTTTTGGGTAAATATGATTGGGGATCGGCGATTTTATATTTAGTTTGGTATTTAGTAATTATTAAAGCATTATATTAAAACAAAAGCGGCATAATAAACTAAATACAGAAAAGTTAATGCCCTAGCAGTAAAAATAATCTAAGAATAGAGCAGGCAAAAGGGTGATTTATCTCCGGCGTCACTTAAACTTTTGCATTCAACGATAAGTTTATTTATTTCGCATAAAGCAGGATACGCAAGGCCGATGTTACTCAGCACTAATTGCGTAACCAAATACTACATATAACAATATTAACAAAGAATATTATCACAATGCAGTGTCTCAGCGGGAACTCGATCCAAGGACCTTTAGTATGCAAGACGTAAGATCTGCCACTGCGCCACAGCCTCGACAACTATTCTATTCTATAAGTATAGAACTATTCTAATTTTAATATGGAGTTGCATATTTTTACCTAACACAATACTATTATATATTTATATAACAACGATATAAAATTAGGATATTCATTATTTGTCAATTATTGTTAATTGTTGAATTATTTTAATATTATACTAAAGAAGTTTTACAAATAACTTTAACAAAGTCTTTTCATGAATTAATATGAATTGATTGAATTGAATATTGCTCAATCAATATCGTCGATACTCTGACACAAAGAATCACAATCATTATAAAATAAACGTGACCTCGACTCATTTTGTTTAAATTATTTGTGGTTTAAAATACAAAAAGATGCACAGTTATGAGCTTTTATGACGCTTTTTACTCATTGTGTCAGAGTAACAAGGATATGAAAGTACAAATAAATAATAGTTCTACCAGAAGGTGTAATGCTGTTAGTAGTTGCCAAGATTAGGGTGATTATCAACATCCTTTTGAGCAGGCAATCTTTATAAACTAAAATAATTATATGAATTTAAAAAATGCGACATTAATTGCACCAAGATTTTGTCTAATGTCTAAATAAATAAAACATTTTTTAAACAAATGTAGTTCTAATATAATCAATAATTTTATAAATGGGCCAAAAACACTACTGGCTGGGTGAAGTTGGTGATTACGTGGACGGGAATGAAATAGACGATAGAAACATAACAATTAGGCAAATGGAAATAGGTAAACAGGCATTAAATAAAATGTTCTATAAGTTGAGGGGAAAATGTTTGAATCCCACTTGATAATATACGCAAAAATATAAAATAAATATGTGATTTCATATATTGCTAGGACACACTTGCTACCCTAACTAGGGCACATCTTAATTAGGGGGCGCCCTAGTGGGACCTCTAAATGACCCTAAATAGTGCGCGCTTTAATTAAAGTTTTTAATAATTATAATTAAGCCTTGAGTAATGTTAATTAATGGTTATTATTATTATTATTATTATTATTATTATTATTATTAGCTCCTTTATTAATTAGATACCTTGAATACAAGTGAATACAAAAAAAAAACAAGAAATAATTACAACTTTTAAATATACATCAAAAGTCATTAAATCACAAATATTATTATTATGTTGAAATTACACAAGATAGATATAAATAAAGGGAAGAGACACTTAGAACCATTAGGCTACATTAAATTGTCTGTTAAAACGAAGAAAACTACCAAAATTTACAGTTTCAACTTATTTTTAAATTTTTTTACAGTCTCTACACTAACGACATCTTGGAAAAGAAAATTCCAGTATTTACTTACTCTACGCGCAAAATTACAAAAGAAAATATTCTTTTTAGCTCGAGGTACTACTGACAATTTTAGGCTGTGATTATTTTTTCTAATGTAGTTGGGCCACAAAATAAATGTTTCAAATGATAAATCGTTCAAATTTTTAATAATAGAAAAGCATAGTTTTAAAACAAAATGTATACTGCAAGAGATTTTAAATTTAAAAATGTATTCCTATGTAATTAAAATTACAATTTAACCCGCATTTTTTAAAAAGAAGTTTCGTAAAAGTTCTTTGAACTGGCTCAAGGGCAAGAATATCTTGTTGAGGGTTTGGATATCATACAGGAGTACACTATTGTAAGAGAGGTTTAATGTAGGATTTATAAGAAGTAACTACGGCGTGAAAGTTTTTTGTCTGAAAACATTTAAAAATAATATTCATAGTTTTAAAAGCATTTTAACATATTTGCAATAAGCAGCTGGTTTTAAATTGTCTGGTACTAAAATCCCAAGATCTTCGATTCGACTGATGTATTTGAGAATAAATTGTTACCGTTTATAGATAAAGGAAGTGTAGGATTGCCAAATCCCACATAAATTACATTAATTTGTGAATAGCAATTTTTAGTTGCATAGATACGCCCACTCAACTAATTTATTAAGAGCATTTTGTAGAAAAATATTCTTTTGAGTTTTTTTACCAACTTGATAGAGTTTAACATCATCAGCGAAGCGTTTGCAGTTTATGTTAGGAAGAACACTAGGCAAATCGTTAATATAAAGTAAAAACAAAAGTGGCCCAAGGACAGATCCTTGAGGAACACCAGAAAGAACGTCGCTAGGTTCAAAAGAAAAATCATCAAGTACAGCTTTTTGTTTGCGATTTTTAAGAAATGCAGAAATCTAACCTAATAAATCACCTTTAAGCCCACAGGAGGAAAGCTTTGAGATTAATCTGGTTTGACAGACGGAATCAGAAGCCTTGCTGAAGTCAATATACACAATATCAACAAATTTGTTTTTTTCCACAGCAGATGTCAAGTCAGCAAATGAGTCCAAAAGCTGAGAGCAAGTCGATCTACGACAAAGAAAACCATGTTGGGCTTTCGTTATTAAATTAAAACGATTTAAAAAATTAACTAATTGATCACATATGCAGGTTTCCATCATTTTGCATGCAATTGAGGTCAAAGAAATTGGATGATAATTATTTGGCTTGCTGACACATCCTTTTTTAAATACAAGAACAATAATTGCGGTAAACCAAATCGGAGAAAGCTTGTGAGTTTTAAATGAGACCGTAAAAACTGTTGTTAATAGGTCAACTAGGAATGAAGACAATTTCTTAAATAATATAGCTGGAAAATTATCTGGAGTTCGACTAGTTTTATTTTTTAACTTTTTAGTAGCTTTAAGCACTAATTTGGGCGTAAATTCAATATTTGAAATCTTAAGATTTTCAGGCAATTTATCGTCCATTTCAGCGTTAATGTTATTGTCAACTGTAAAATTTTTACTAAAACACGAATTTAAAATTTCACATTTTTGTTTTGTATCATCAATTAATTCACCCTTAGAATTAAGCAAAGGAGCTACACCTGTTTTATCCTTTTTAAGATTTTTAATAAAGTGAAATAATTTATTTTTGTCACCGGCTTCCAAAATATTTTTTTCTCTTTTTTCCATGAATTTTTCAATTTCAGCTTTATAAAGGTGGTTTATATTCATTCCTACAATTGTAATCGTTGCGGATTTTCCAAAATTTAAGTTTTCTACGCTGTATTTTTTAATGTATTTAGGATAGTTAATATTTATTTTAATTTTTTTTGCAGGTTGGAACAAATCCTTTTATTGCCTCATCAATGTGAAATTTTAAAATATCCCAATGGGTGGACGCGGTTGAACTCAACTGATAAAGCTCATTAAAGTCTATGGATTCCAAATATTAATTCATTCCTAACGAAGTTAGCTTTTTTTAAATTTGGAAACTAATAAATTTTGTTGTTGTTTTGGAGATTTCGCCTTTAATCAAAAAATCCACGCTCAAGTGGTCACTATTAAACATTGTTTGGGAAGTTTTTACATTAAACACATGAATGTCATCGTTAGAAAATAATAAGTCTAAGAAATTATCTTCCCTAGTTGGTGTGGTGACCAGTTGGGAAGATGATTGTTCAAGAAAAACTTCTCAAATATATTCGGAATATAACCATTGTTCATACTGTTTTATTTCCAAAAATTGTGCACTATATTAAAATTACCACTTTTAACGACAGGAGCATCGCAGTTGGACAAAAATTTAACCGCTTCACAGAAAAGCTTAGAGTATTCATTGGCACTATTAGAAGGGCGATAAAAACAGACAATCCTTGATGGATGTTCGAAAATTATCTCAACTGCTACCAGTCCTTTATCGTGAAAGCGATTGGGAAAAATAACTAGTTTTGTTTTAATATTTCTTTGTTACTAAAAATTGCTATTCTACCTCCATTTTTATTTAACCTATCTTTACGATTTACATTATATGCATTGCTCAAAATTAGCATTGAATTAATTATTTTGCTATTAAACCTGGTCTCACAAACACAGAAAATATCATAATTTTGAGACGATAAAAAATGGTTTAACAAATTTCGTTTTTCATGCCTTTTAATAGGCTACGCGCGTTTGCAAATTTACATTTTAAAAGTTTTGTCTCACTTGATTTTTGTAACAAACTCAAAAACGTGCTGTCTCTTCCTGCTACTCTTTTGGCAATTTACAAAAAGAAGACACTTTAAACCAATTTTTAGTTTTACTATCGAGCATGTATTTAACAAAAACGTAAATGTTGTTTTCTAAACGAACAGCATAATTGGTGTTGGTGATTTTTTGCTCACGCAATTTCTATGTTGCTTGGAACGCTTTCGTGCGCATTTCTTTAAAAATGGGAGGCGGATTTCTTTTTTCAAAGGGCTGGGAAGGTCGCGTTTTGAGTTTACAAACGTTTATTTCAGGATCCGACACGATTTCTTCCCACCGGCGTAGAAAAGGTTTTAAGCGTGATCAGCAGGTCACGCTTAAAACTTCCTGGCCTCATGGTTAAACATTGTTATTTTAATTAGCCGGTTGTAGACAGGAATTCTTTGGTGACCTAGCCGTTCGGCTCCAGCCACATGAGCCCACTCTTCTTTAAGTCTAAATCCTCCAAAGAGTTTCTTGAGGCCTCAGAAAAGATCAGCGGGTTTCTCGTTGGATTTCTAAGGAAAGCTTGACAATACAACCTGTGTGTGCATTTCACGTTCGTAAAAGATATCCTTCGGGAGCCTGTTTAATAAAAACCTTTGTAAATTTTCATTTTACAAATCTCCGCTTTTTTTGTAAAATACACGATAAAGGTTTTTCGACTTGCAATTCAGGTGGAGCATCTGCGAGCACTGCTGAACGCTGATTGGTCGCAGCCACGTAATTTCATCTCCGCTGACCGATCAATATTCGTCGTGTCCTATATTCTCTATCATGTAATTTACAAAAAAAGGCGGAGATTTGTAAAATGAAAATTTACAAACGTTTTTATGAAATAGGCCCCAGTTGGTAATACACAGGTGCGTTAGAATTAGGAAGATTTTTTTCGTCACATCAGCGTATGATAGTGTAGCTGGCGGAGTAAGTTTTTCGGTAAGAGTATTCATTTTCGATAGAAGCTTGGAGATATTTTCTTAAAGGTATGAGCAAGTTTAGCTTAAATTGTTAATTTCCGCGGCGTGTTTTTTCAACGATGTTGAAGAGTTCATCGGATTTAGGACTAATTTCCGAACTTGTTGAGATTTAGGACTAATTTCCGAACTTGTTGAAAATTTGAATGGCGCAAGCATCCCGTGTACAAAGAAACAGGAACCTGAAAATTCGGTAAGTCAAACAGACTTTTTGTTGACGTGTTTGATTTAAAATTCTAAATGCCTAAGCATTTAAAGTGATACAAATCACCGCAATTAAAACATTCCACGTGTGTTAAATGAAGTTCTCCAACTGGTTTGCAGCATACCGAGCAAGTAGCTAGGTCGTCGTTATTCACCACGGTGGTATCAAAAAAATCAGATACAGAGCAGTTGGACATCACGTAAAACGTAAATAAAAAGAGTTAGACAGTGTGAGTCAAACTGTCAACATGTGATTGCGTTATAAAAGAGCTCCCCTAAAAAAGCAAGCAAAAACCATATAGAAAGGTGACGAAAA
>JASAMX010010505.1:0-11126 GCA_030248175.1 Microlaimidae sp. YZB2_3 | reverse complement strand
TTGCTATTCACTTTACAACAAGCTCATAGGGAATCTACCCATTGAAATTACCTAAATTTTACTTAAATTAATTTAAGTATTTGCAGTGGAAAATCCGAGTTAAAAAGTAAAAGTACTTGAAATTCTAAAATTCAAAAAAGTAAAAGTAAAAGTAATTGAAATTTCAAAAGTCGAGTAAAAGTAAAAATAATCCGAAATCCGTTACTTTTATTACTTTAAGTAAAAGTAACTTTTTACAACATTACTTCACGGAACAAGGCTCCACCACCGAGCCAATCAGCGCAAAGAATGGCGCGATCATTAGAAAATGATTTCCTTGGTGATTATGACCGGCTCTACGTTTATTGGTTGTCAAAAATTCAAATTCTGAATCCTTATTGGCTGACTTTTTAAGACCTTCTAACACTAAACAATTTCTGATTAAAAGGCCAGTTTGGGCCAGAGTGCACGTTTACAAAATCGACTCAAAAAGACGAGTTCTGTAAAGACGAGATGTTTAAAAGATGAGCTTTCCGAAGACGAGTTGTAGAAGACGAGATGTTGAAAGATGTAAAGTAAAAGACGAAATTTCCAGAAACCAGAGAATATACTATGGCGTAAGAAAAAAAATAAATTCTGCATAATATCTTCAGAAAGCATCTCTTCTGCAGTAATAACTTTTGCAAAAATACATTCCAGTAAAATATCTTCGAAAAAAATAATTTCTCACCGCGCGTCGGCGTCAGGGAAGATATTATGCTAAAGCTAAAGTCTTCCAGGCTGAAATTAAGGCGTAACCGCTCTCCGCCAGGAGGGGAGGAAAAATAAGGCCGGCCGAGAAAAATTAAAAAAAAAGTTTAGTTTGTTTTTTTGTTGGTCAGGGTTTTTTTATCCGATTCTTTTTCATTTGCGTCATGTGTTTCTCTGCACGTGATATTTTCTCAAAAAATGAGTGGTTACTTTACCACTCGTCTATTTTCACCCTGATAGAATTTATCTTTAGAAGGTTTTTTTGCCCTTCAAGAAATGAAACGATGAGTGAGATGAGTGGTTCTTTCCACTCGTCTATTTTCACCCTGATAGAATTTATCTTTAGAAGGTTTTTTTGCCCTTCAAGAAATGAAACGATGAGTGAGATGAGCGTTACTTTACCACTCGTCTATTTTCACCCTGATAGAATTTATCTTTAGAAGGTTTTTTTGCCCTTCAAGAAATGAAACGATGAGTGAGATGAGCAGCGAAATTAAAATAAAACAATCTTATAATTGTGATCAAATGTTTTCAGCGTGCTTGAAAGTTGAGAAATATTGGCAGTGCTTATAAAATATAAAAAATATCATTAGTGAAGGCTTTCATCGACACATATCCGTCAAAATAGTTAGTAGAAAAATTAACAGAAGTTTCCATCATGGGTGGCGCGGGAGCGCCACGGGGCGATTTAGCCCCGTGGCGCCGTGCCAACCATTATTAGAGAACGTGGGTAAATTTTGAAATTCAGAACCTTCTTCTTCTTCTTCTTCTTCTTCTTCTTCTTCTTCTTCTTCTTCTTCTTCTTCTTCTTCTTCTTATTATTATTATTATTATTATTATTATTATTATTATTATTATTATTATTATTATTATTATTATTATTATTATTATTATTATTATTATTATTATTATTATTATTATTATTATTATTATTATTATTATTATTATTATTATTATTATTATTATTATTATTATTATTATTATTATTATTCCAACGCTCCATCCTTAAAAGCGATATTCCTCATTCGTTACTGATTGATCAAAAATAAACATGGAACCAGCCGATAAAAAGGGAAAATATTTATTTACACAATAGAAGTATAACAACTACTTAACGAATATTTCTCTCAAACGAATCGATAGAACTGAACTCTTAAAGGTGAATTGCATTAGGGTGCACCAATTTTGTCCCTAAAGTAATGTAAAGTAAAAATAACAATAGTAAAGTAAAAATAACATTATCAGAGCTTATTGTTTACTTAATCGAAAAAGTCAATTGCACCTTGCAACAATTCCCTTTAATTTCATCATTTAAAAAATTTCATTGCGCAAGACTTTAAAAAACATCAAGAAAGCTTTAGCCCTACAAATTGCTTATACTACTTTTAGGCTTAATAAAACAAAATACATTTAAAAGGTACACACAATCAAGCACAAATCAAGCAGAGTGCGACATAATATACGTACAATAGATTACAAAACATATACAGTACAATTACATTAAATACAGTACCCTAAAAAGACAAGTACAATTAGAGTACAATCAATATGTACAAACAAACTAAGGTGAAATTGAAGCAAACACAGATACAGTTCTTCTTTGACCATATAAAACTCTTTTTATAAACTGACTTTTTTTCCCACTTTTCAGTATTAAACGGAAATGTAAATATCTTAAACGGAAGTGTAAATATCGACTGATTCCATCAAACTCGATGCAAGAACAAAGTATAAGGGGTCTCAAAACGACCGACCGCACAAAAAATACCTATGTGAGTGCGTCGTACGTGCTGGGAGACCTGCTACACTTTCCTTATGCAACGAGTTTGGTGCATTTCTAGTTGATATACCCATTCTTCAAAATACGCGGATGCAGAGTAAACGCTAAACATTTTCATTTTTACACAGCAAACGTGCAATAAAACATTCAATTGGTTTTAAATTATTAAAAATAAAATTAAAAAATATTAATAAATATATTAAAATGTAAATTTGTGTAAACGTTATATGTGGATTACGTGGGGGACCCAAGTTGCTTTGTGGGGGACCCAAGTTGTTTTTTTTATGCGGGGGACCCAAGTTGGCAAAATCCTATTTATAGGTAGTAAAAACTACTTCAAATAGATAAAAGCTTCAAGGCAAAAAGGGGTATTTTCGCTTTGTACCACTATTCTGTTCTGACTGTGTGTTAAATGTTTTCTTGCACTGAAACGTACGTATCCCACTCAACATTTTTGCAAAAAACGTCCTTGATAAATTCGCTTTTAAAAAAACCACTGTTTTTGCTGTTTTGTTTTTGAGCTTTATAGGAGGTATTCAATCAATAATTCAAAAGTTAAGAAAAGAAAATTTTCGTACGAAGCTTTTATGGTTATTTTTAGTTTTGGTATCTAGAACCACATCGAATTGCTTTGAAAGTGCTCTAATTTAACTTAAAAATAAAAAGAAAAATATTTAAGAACTTTACGTCATCGAACATTTTGTGTTAATAATTAATATGTAAAATTAAAATGACACATTTAAATTTACATATTAATCTTTAATTTAACGGTGACATTTGTTTTTACGCATTAATTGAGAGCAAAAATTAAACTTGCGAGGCATAGAACGAAGTGTAAACTAATGTGTAAAGTTGTTTTAACCCATTACATAAAAACAACAAGTAGATAGTTAATAAAACATTGTAATAACTAAATCTTTACACGTCTTAAAATTGTTAACTGTCGGTATCAAACATTTATATAATATTTATATAATAATTTTAATAATATAAACAATATGGTTCGTTCATAACCTAGCTCTGAAGAAATTTAGTTTTAAATTGAGCATGAACTTAAAAGTCTAAAGAAGTTGTTTCACGAAATATTTTTTGGTTATTTGAAAGAAAAATGATATAAGACTTTTAATTTATGACCCCCATTTGCGTCCAAAAACCAAAAGCCCTTTTAATTTTGTTTTGCCTTTTTAAATAGTGTTTTTTGGCTAAAAAAGCTCTTTCCAACTCTAACAAACGGATATAAATTCAACACAAACTTACTATAATGCGAATTCTAATAACTGGTAATAAGGGTTACATTGGATCCGTGTTGACACCAATGACGTTGGCATCCGGTCATGATGTCACTGGTTTGGACAGCGATTTGTACAAAAACTCTGAAGTTGATATTGGCTCGAAAACGGTTAGTTTGACAAATGTATACTATAAACGACGGAAACCAACAGTGCTAAAAGCTATTGCTTCAAGAAGTCGTCTTGATATTTCGAATGTGGATATATTTGGAGCCAAGAAAATAGAAACTTAGAGCTTAAGGTAGAACACCACAGTTAGATTTTGACGGCAGATCTTTTCTAATTAATTTTTGCTAACGTAATTTGACCTTCTCATTTAATTTTTGACATTATTTTTTCTTATAAAATTGTTATCGTCAACAATCATTAAATGACACCAATAAAATACATGTCAAAAATACATTATATTATAATAAAATTCATTACCAAAAATATTCTATTTTTCATTTAATCTTGAATAAAGAACACTTTTTTTAATTCAAAAGTTAAAAATTAAAAAAAAATTTTTAACGTTAAAAATATTGCCTGCGGGAGATTTGAACCTACGGGTCCGAGGATCCGAGTCCGACACTCTAACCACTCGGCTACTGCCCATCTGTGACTCTCTCGTAAAAGATACTTTTAAACAAACGTTTTGAAATGCAGTTTCTCAGCGTGAAATAAAAAAAATTAAATAAAAATTAAAAAAATTGATTCGAGTCCGGCACTCTAACCATTCGGCTACTGGCCCATCTAAGATCCTTCTCGTAAAAGATACGTTTAAACAAACGTTTTGAAATGTAGTTTCTCGGCGTCAAATCAAAAATTTTAATGAAAATTAAAAAATTTGATTCGCTTAGATATTAATGAAAGTTTGAAATAGTTAGACACAAGTCTAATCAATACTTTGAATTGTATTTAATTAAAAAACTAATTCAGGATTTTTTTAATTTGATTTTTCTTTTAAAAACATAGATTTTTTTTAATTTTCTTAAAATTTTTAATTACGTTTTACTCCAAACCACATCTAAAAGTTGCCCCCTATTTTTCGTTAACTTTCTAAAAAATTGCAGGAAAAACTGAGCGAATCAAATTTTTTAAATGGCCAAAAACTGTGTTTTGAGCTTTAAATTCATGAAACTATATCTCTAAATAGAACATTCGGTAAACGATGAAACTATTACCGTTGGATACATCACAATCTGAGCTTTCGATCGCACTATATTTTTGTTTGACAAAAATTAATTTTTTCTAAGTTGATATCTAACTTTTAGTAAAAATCATAATAACTGTTGTGTTATACCTTAAGTATTCAATATTTTGACTTTAGTTTTAATTTCTTCAAACGTAGAGATTTTTTTTATTTTCGGCTATAAGCTCCTGCGGCTTCAAGTTCTCAAAATCATAAAAATGTCTATTAAAGATAACATATCAATTCCAGGTTATTTTATTACTATTAGCTTATGGTTCGAATTATTAAGTATAATGTAGTTGAAGGAAATGGCGTTGATTTTATATCAAACCGACATGTTTCAGACTGATTCCTTAGTCTCTTTTCAAGGCTATTTTACATTTGAAACAGTCCGAAACATGTCGGTTTGAAATAAAATCAACACCATTTCCTTCAACTACAATACACAATTAGAGTTGTGCTATCTTTTATTCTTTTGGTAAACTTTGTCATAAACTTTAATATTTAAAATCGAAATAAAAACTAAAGCTAAAGTCTTCCAGGCGGAAATTAAGGGCGTAACCGTTCTCCGCCAGGAAGAAACAAACAATAAACCCGCGAGCGAGAAAAATTAAAAAAAAAGTTTTTAGCGGTTATGTAACCAATTATTATTTAAAGGTGTAGAATACTAATTTAGGGTGTATTTTATTTTGGGTTTTAATTAATATTAATCGTTGTATTAGGTCACAATAAGAAAAAAAATTGTATTACACCAACCATTAATTCTCAACGGTTAACGAGTTATTAACACGAATAGTCCAATGTTTCCAATGTTTCGTGGTTATTTCCAATGTTGTTTTTTCTACACCATTTTTCAAAAGAAAACATTTTTATTGGACGGATATTAATAAAACTTAATAGAGAAATCATGCTAGGGTATAAAAAGCTTAAGTTTTAAATTTTGTTCAATTCAAAAAAGTATTAAATGAGTACTGTCATTTTCAAAAAAAAAATTGTGTTTTATAATTGGTGTGTTTTTTGTGTGTTTTGTTTGCTGTTATTCTGTCATTATTTGTTAGCTAGTTAAAGTTTTACTTTTAAAAAAATATGAACTGCCCATAAAAAACCATTTTACTTCTTTAAGTTTTAAATTTTGCAGTAATAAAAGTCTTCTAAAACACACCATAAACCAAACATCAAACATTATTTTGGAATATGATATTTTAAAATGACATTATTCGTTTAATGCTTTTTGTAATTCAACCAAATATAAAATTTAAGCTTTTTGCTACCTTAGCATGAATTCTGTGAAGTTTTTTAAATATCGGTTTAGTGAAAAATGGTGTATAAAAACACATTGGAAATAACCAAGCGGTACTCTTGTTAATAATTTGTTAACCGTTGAGAATAAATTTTTGGTTTAAAACAATTTTTTTTCTCAGTATGACCTGATACATCGATTAGTATTAATTAAACAGCAATAAAAAATACACCATCAATTAGTATACTGCACCTTTAATTACGTCATGTGTTTGTTTCTCTGCACGTGATATTTTCTCAAAGAACGAGTGGTTACTTTACCACTCATCTATTTTCACCCTGATATAATTTATCTTTAATATACCTAAATAGGGTTTAAATCTTTGTAAACCCAAAATATGCTTATAATTTTTTATATTGATAATTTTCAGTTTTATTTTTAATCGGGAGCGTCAATCATATAAAAATATTGTACGCTTCAATGTTGTGTTTTAAAATCAATTTTTTTAAGTGTTAATAAGTTTTGCTTATGTTTTAATATTAGTCAGCTCCAATTTTTTGTTAAAATTAGTTTTATAATTTACAATAATAAATTATTTGCAAAAACTTTATATAAAGACCAAGCCCAAAATGGAGAACTTAGAACCTGAGAGAGAGTAGGGATCGACCGGGGCAGAATTATTGCTGATGCAGGGGCCGGGGCCGGAGCAGGCTATAAATTTAGCAAAATTTGTAATTTTGGTCGTTTTTTTTTAAATTCTAATTTTTTACTGTAAATTATTTGTTTTAGGTAATTAATAGTCACATTTTAGAATTTCAGCTCTTGTATAAATAGAAAAACTTATTTTTTTAATACACAAAGTTTTTTTTGAGCAGAACAAAAAATAGTTCAATATTTCGATTCTTTTAAACCTTAAATTATTATTTGATTTAGTATATACTACTGTTGTAAAAAGTAATAATTTTTTATTATTCTCAGATAATGTAAAAGTAATTTTAAAAAAAAAATAATTTAAGTAAAGTAAGAGTGAAAGTAATTTGTGATATTTTAATTTAAAGGTGCGGTGCGGAGTCAAACTTTTTGGCTTTGATTTTAATATTTTTTTGTAAAAACATTACCCCTGCCCCCAATAGCCAACAAAAATTTTTTCAACAAAATATTCCTAGTGGTTAGGAGTTATGGGGTCACAAAACTGGAGTTTTTTGACAATTCTGTACGTGAAAGATTGCTCAACGAGTACAACCTTTTAAGTTACAAATTATGTACTCAAAGGATTCTCGGACACGAGGGTACTGGAAACAAAGGTACTGGACACGAGGCTACTGGATACTGGACACGAGGGTACTGAGCAAAGAAAAAATACGTTTGGCACAAATATGTAAATTTTTTAAGCTGAATGAGCTGAAATAAATTTTAATCATAAGTCGGTTCGTTTTTAATTATAAATAACATTTTGCTTGCTTTAATATAATGCAATTTAATAATAAAAAAAACTTCGTGTATTGTTTAAAAAACATCATACTAATTGAACGAAATTTTTAAAGGTCATTTTACACACAATTTATACAACGGACTTTTAATAAAAACAATAATAATGTTTAAAACTTTCTCCAAAGCTGTAGCTTCGAATCAAAACTCTCCCTTTGGAAAAAAAATTACAGAATTAATATTAAACAATCATGAGTGGAATGATAACGCCAAGAAATTATTTAATTACTGTTTTTTTTATATATATACTCGTATGAAAATACGAAGCGAATTGCACAGTTTTTTGCTGTAATTTTTTTATTTAGACTCTTTTCATCGACTCTTGATTACATTAATTGATTTTTTTGATAAAATCTTTAGAAAAAATAACTTCCGCAAAAACAGATTTCAGAACTGTAAAAATATTTTTTTGGCTTTTTTAGTCCACTCTAGCTTAGGGAAATCACTTGAACACATGTTGACCATTTAAAACAAGACAAACAAAATGTGCTTTTGAAACCCAAAAACATACAAATCGTTAGATTTTTCATGTATGATATTTTATGCAATTACATTTAAGTATAGAGTCGTAAGTAAAATAATCCAACAACGGATCTTTGGGAGTCTTTAAAGCCCACTATTGCACATTAAACTTTATTTTCCTAAGCCTAAGCAAAACCCAAAAAATAAGCTAAACTTTCTGATAATATTTTAATAATAGTGTGCTTTTAAAAAATACCGAATAATTTAGTTTTAAAAAGGGCAAGCGATTGTTTTTTGGAAAATATTTTACTAAAATATTTTTGCAAGGTTATTAATACAAGAATTATATTTTTGTTTTATATCTTCTCAATAATTTTTTCTTATAATCTTACCTTTTATAAGTCAGTTAAACAAAGTAAATGATTTTTAAGTAAGACAAACTATTGTTATGCAATATGTTTATCCCGCTTTATACGGGAAAGTTATGTTTTTTGCTCGTCAGTACCCTTGTGTCCAGTACCCTCGTGTCCCCTATTGCATAATGAATCGATTTTGCTGCGAGGTTGCGGTGAACGCAATTTTTTAAGCCCAGTACCTTCGTGTCTAGTACCCTCGTGTCCAGTACCCTCGTGTCCAGTACGCTGGTGTCCAGTACCCTCGTGTCCCGTTCCCACTCAAAGAAAGCGGCTACACTCTACTTTAATTTGATACCTTGATCGTTAAAATTGGTGCAGTATTTGTTCAGATATTGCGTTTTTTTGTACAAAAAGCCATCGATAAACAGCGCGACACTCTAACCACTCGGCTACTGGCCAGGGGAATCTTTTCTAAAAGCTATTTTTAAAGAAACGGTTCGAAATGAAGTTTCTCGGCGTCAATTAAAAAAAATTCAAATGAAAATTAAAAAATTTGATTCGCTCAGATTTTAATGAAAGTTTGGAAATAGTTAGACACAAGTCTAATCAATACTTTGAATTGTGTTTGATGAAAAAACTAATTCAGGATTTTTTTATTTGATTTTTCTTTTAAAAACATCGTTTTTTTAATTTTGAGTTACGTTTTACCCCAAACCAGATCTTAAAGTTGCCCCATATTTTTCTTTAACTTTCTATCAAATTGCAGCAAAAACTGAGCGAATCAAAATTTTTAAATGGCCAAAAACTGTTTTTGAGCTTTAAATTCATCGAAATGTATCTTAAAATACAACCACTGGTAAACAGTGAAGTTATTACCGTTGCATACATTATAATCTAGTGTTTAAAAGAATCGAAATATTGAATATTTTTTTTTTCTGCTTATTTTATTATAATTTTTCTATTTTTATTGCGAGAGCTGAAATTTAAATGTGACTATTAATTACCTAAACAATAATTTACGTAAAAATTGAATTTAAAAAAAACGACAAAATTAATTTTGCTAAATTCCTGTCCTGCTCGGCCCCGGCCCCTGCTGCATATTTGCCGTTCGATCCCTCTCTCTCTCAGGTTCTAAGTTCTCCATTTTGGGCTTGGTCTTTATATAAAGTTTGCAAATAATTTATTATTGTAAATTATAAAAATAATTTAACGAAAAATTCGAAAACTAATAATATTAAAACATAAGCAAAACTTATTAACACTTAAAAAAATTGATTTTAAAACACAACATTGAAGCGTACAATATTTTTATATAGATTGACGCTCCCGATTAAATATAAAACTGAAAATTATCAGAATATTAAAAAATTATAAGCATGTTTTGGGTTTAGAAAATTTTAAACCCTATTTAGGTATATTAAAGATAAATTATATCAGGGGTGAAAATAAGATGGGAGTGGTAAAGTAACCACTCTTTCTTTGAGAAAATAATCACGTGCAGAGAAACAAACAGGCATGAGGCGTAATTAAAGGTGCAGTATACCAATTCATGATGTATTTTTTATTGTTGTTAAATTAATACTAATCGATGTATCAGGTCATACTAAGAAAAAATTGTATTACACCAAAAATTAATTCTCAACGGTTAACAAGTCATTAACAAGAATACCGCTTGGTTATATCCAATGTGTTTTTATATCCCATTTTTCAGGTTTTTTTTTTTTTCTAAACCGATATTTAAAAAACTTCACAGAATTCATGCTAAGGTAGCAAAAAGCTTAAATTTTATATTTTGTTGAATTACAAAAAGCATTAAACGAATAATGTCATTTTAAAAATATCATATTCCAAAATAATGTTTGATGTTTGGTTTATGGTGTGTTTTAGAAGAATTTTATTACTGCAAAATTTAAAACTTAAAGAAGTAAAATGGTTTTTTATGGGCAGTTCATATTTTTTTAAAAGTAAAACTTTAACTAGCTAACAAATAATGACAGAATAACAGCAAACAAAACACACAAAAAACACACCAATTATAAAACACAATTTTTTTTGAAAATGACAGTACTCATTTAATACTTTTTTTGAATTGAACAAAATTTAAAACTTAAGCTTTTTATTACCCTTAGCATGAATTCTCTATTAAGTTTTTTTAATATCCCGTCCAATAAAAATGTTTTCTTTTGAAAAATGGTGTAGAAAAAACAACATTGGAAATAACCACGAAACATTGGAAACATTGGACTATTCGTGTTAATAACTCGTTAACCGTTGAGACTTAATCGGTTGGTGTAATACAATTTTTTTTTCAGTGCGACCTAATACATCGACTAATATTAATTAAAACGCAAAATAAAATACACACACACACACACACACACACACACACACACACACACACACACACACACACACACACACACACACACACACACACACACACACACACACACACACACACACACACACACACACACACACACACACACACACACACACACACACACACACACACACACACACACACACACACACACACACACATATACATACACTTCAAGGCTCAATACGCTAGAAACCTGCTATAATGTGCGCACGCACATGGTTTGTA
>JASAMX010010504.1:0-34728 GCA_030248175.1 Microlaimidae sp. YZB2_3 | reverse complement strand
TATGTTGTTCCAGCGTTTTCGGCAAACTCTGATTCATCACGACAAATTTCGACTTCGATAAGCTGTTTTTTTTCACTTGATAAGCTGTTTGTTCGGTTATGCTTAGGCTTTAGGGGGGGAAGCAAAACCGAAAAAACAGCTTATCAGAGTGATATTTATAAGTGAATCAGAGTTTGCCGACTTGGGCTTTAGGGCAAACACTAACTTCCACCCACTCAGACTCCGACTTCGAGGATTTGGAATTTCTGCGGACAATCTGCGGACATTTTGCGGATTCCCGAATTAATATCGAAACGCACAAAAATGCAATTTTTATAAAATATTGTGCAAACTTTTTTACCCATAATCGACACATTATTTGATTCGCCTATAGTTTTAAATTTTTTAAAACTGGAGGTGAAGACTCAGGTGAAATTCATTTTCAAGTGAATTAAGAGTTTGCCATGTTTTCAAAAAACGGCAAACTCTGATTCACTCGATAAATTTCACTCAATAAGCTGTTTTTTCGGTGTTGCTTCCTAAGCCTAAGAGCATAACCGAAAAAACTGCTTATCAAGTGAAAAAACAGTTTATCAAGTGAAATTTGTCGAGTGAATCAGAATTTGCCTTTTTAACATGCCAACTTCCTTTTTTGACATGAAAAGCACTAAAAGACACCTACTCTACCTATTACACCGACCCCCGGACCGACTCACACCCGACCGAGGGGTGAAAGCCTCTCATGTTACTAGAAAAAATTTTTTGTCTAAAAAACCAAAAAGTTTTCCTGAGCAACCTAAGCAAAACCTCAAAATCAAACAAAAAAAAACAAAAAGTTTTCCTCAGCAACCTAAGCAAAACCTCAAAATCAAACAAAACATTAAATTTCAGCTTGAATTTAAGGCTTGCTCAGAAAATTTTTAGTAACAAGAGAGGCTTTCACCTTCTCGGTCGGTGTAGTCGGTCCGTCGGTGTGGTTCGTAGGTAAGTAGGTGTCTTTTAGCTGCTTTCCTGCCAACTTCCTGTTTTTTAGGCAAACTCTGATTCACGCAACAAATTTCACTCGATAAACTTTTTTTTCGGTTTTCTTTCCTAGAGCCTGAGAAATAGACCGAAAAACAGCTTATCGAGTGAAAAAACAGCTTATTCGAGTAAAATTTGTCGAGTGAATCAGAGTTTGCCGTTAAAAAAAGGAAGTTGGCATGTCTTAGCTCGCCTACAATTAGACACTCGATTTGTGACATTTTTATAAAAATCATTAAAACGAGTGTTCAGCGCCGCCGAACGGGCTTATTTGAATGTCTTGCCAGATTTTTAATTAAATTTTATAAAAAGTGACGTAATATAACTATCTCTCTTTTTGTCTCTGTGTGTGTATGTTTGTGTATGTTTGTATGTGCGCGCGCGGGCGCGCCCGTGTGTGTGTGTGTGTGTGTGTGTGTGTGTGTGTGTGTGTGTGTGTGTGTGTGTGTGTGTGTGTGTGTGTGTGTGTGTGTGTGTGTGTGTGTGTGTGTGTGTGTGTGTGTGTGTGTGTGTGTGCTTCAATGTGCGATAGGCGCACAAACCGCGTGTTTTTCTTGCGCGCGACTGAAAATATACAGTCCCAAAAGGGTCAGTCGCAATTCCCCAGTAGTCCTATTTCCCCAGAAAATTCTTAGTCCTAATTCCCCATAACAAATTCCCGATTCGGCAAACTCTGATTCACTCGATAAGTTCTTCACTCGATAAGCTGTTTTTTCGGTTTTGCTTCCTAAGCCTAAGCATAACCGAAAAAACAGCTTATCAAGTGAAAAAACAGCTTATCGAGTGAAATTTGTCGAGTGAATCAGAGTTTGCCCCCAATTTCTCAAAAACGCGGTCTCGATTCCCAAAAACGCGGTCTCGATTCCCCAAAAAGCGGTTTCGATTTCCCAAAACGCGGTCTCGATTCCCCAGTAAGCGGTCTCGAATTCTCAAAGCACATCTTATACAGTTGGCGTTGCATATTCAGAATTATTGGTTTTCTTTAACACTTTTTTTGCTATTTTTTTGATATAACTTTTGTTTTATTGTTATGCTAGGTGGTTTTTATTTACTTTTAAGTATTTTTGTCAAGTTCTTCCTAAATTTTATTGCTAAATAATATTTTAGGGAGTTTTGCAATACTAAACAATAAATCAGAAGAAATAAAACAAGCATAATTATCATAAAAATTGTGCTTAATACAATTAATAAAACATTTAACAAGAAAAAAGTTTTCATACTTTAATTCAAAAAGCACACTATTAAATACAAAGTTTTGCTTAATTATTAGGTTACGCTTAGACTTAGGCTCTCAGTTTTTTCAAACAAATCATTTAATATAAAATTTTATCATGATAATATTTAGCTTGATTTTTATTTAGGAGAAATGAGAATGGCTTCTGGGGAAAAAATAGGAACGGCTTCTGGGGAAATAAGAGACGGCTTCTGGGGAAATAGGAATGTCTGGAGAATCGAGACTCTTATGGGGAATCGAGACTTTATTTCTGGGAAATTCGACGTAGCCGCTCAAAATTTGTGCGCGATACGTTGTTTTCAGAATGTTTTTGAAATTTCCACATGTTTATAGGTTGACACTTGGATTTTGATTAAATAAAACAGAGAAATGCAAATATATCAGCCTATTTACACATATTTAGGTCAACAATTGAATTTTAGTCAAAAAAACACTTAAATGGAAATATAATAACCCATTTAAACACAAAATAATTAGTTTTTAGTTCAATTCGATTTTAAATCTATTATTTCACAGCTTAATTGTAGCATGTGTTTGCGTGCTTTGATAGTTTTAGAATTTATTTGAATATTTGTATAAAAATACAATAAAACAATAAAAACATAAATATTGCAGCATATTTTTGCAGGGAACACATTATATAAAAATTTTTTGTGTATTTTAATTTACTAGTATTCAGTTTAATATACAATAACCACACACACATATATTAATATACAATATATAATTAATATGTAACACACACACACACACACACACACACACACACACACACACACACACACACACACACACACACACACACACACACACACACACACACACACACACACACACACACACACACACACACACACACACACACACACACACACACACACACACACACACACACACACACACACACACACACACACACACACACACACACACACACACACACACACACACACACACACACACACACACACACACACACACACACACACACACACACACACACACACACACCCCCCCACCCACCCCCCTCCCCCGCCCGCCCCCCTCTCTCTTTCACACACACACACGGGCGCGCCCGCGCGCGCACATACAAACATACACAAACATACACACACAGAGACAAAAAGAGAGATAGTTATATTACGTCACTTTTTATAAAATTTAATTAAAAATCTGGCAAGACATTCAAATAAGCCCGTTCGGCGGCGCTGAACACTCGTTTTAATGATTTTTATAAAAATGTCACAAATCGAGTGTCTAATTGTAGGCGAGCTAAGACATGCCAACTTCCTTTTTTTAACGGCAAACTCTGATTCACTCGACAAATTTTACTCGATAAGCTGTTTTTTCACTCGATAAGCTGTTTTTTCGGTTATTTTCAGGCTTAGGAAGCAAAACCGAAAAAAAAAGCTTATCGAGTGAAATTTGTTGAGTGAATCAGAGTTTGCCTAAAAAACAGGAAGTTGGCAGGCAAGCACTAAAAGACACCTACTCACCTACTAACTACACCGACGGACCGACTACACCGACCGAGAGGTGAAAGCCTCTCTTGTTACTAAAAATTTCCCTAAGCAAGCCTTAAAATCAAGCTAAATTTAATGTTTTGTTTGATTTTGAGGTTTTGCTTAGGTTGCTGAGGAAAACTTTTTGTTTTTTTTTGTTTGATTTTGAGGTTTTGCTTAGGTTGCTCAGGAAAACTTTTTGGTTTTTTTAGACAAAAATTTTTTTAGTAACATGAGAGGCTTTCACCCCTCGGTCGGTGTAGTCGGTCCGTCGGTGTAATAGGTAGAGTAGGTGTCTTTTAGTGCTTTTCATGTCAAAAAAGGAAGTTGGCATGTTAAAAAGGCAAATTCTGATTCACTCGACAAATTTCACTTGATAAACTGTTTTTTCACTTGATAAGCAGTTTTTTCGGTTATGCTTAGGCTTAGGAAGCAACACCGAAAAAACAGCTTATCGAGTGAAATTTATCGAGTGAATCAGAGTTTGCCGTTTTTTGAAAACATGGCAAACTCTAATTCACTTGATGAATTTCACTCGAGTTTCACTCCAGTTTTAAAAAATTTAAAACTATAGGCGAATCAAATAATGTGTCGATTATGGGTAAAAAAGTTTGCAAATATTGATAAAATTGCATTTTTGTGTGTTTTGATATTAATTCGGGAATCCGCAAAATGTCCGCAGATTGTCCGCAGAATTCCAAATCCTCGAAGTCGGAGTCTGAGTGGGTGGAATTTAGTGTTTGCCCTAAAGCCCAAGTCGGCAAACTCTGATTCACTTAATAAATATCACTCGATAAGCTGTTTTTTCGGTTTTGCTTCCTAAGCCTAAGCATAACCGAACAAACAGCTTATCAAGTGAAAAAACAGCTTATCGAGTGAAATTTGTCGTGTGAATCAGAGTTTGCCGAAAACGCTGGAACAACAGTACTCCATGGCTGGACAAATAGTGGTCCACGACTGGACCTTATGCTAAATAAAATATAAAAATCAAAAACTTGCTTTAAAATAGGTAAAGGGACTTTAGAGCCGGAGTGAGGGGACTTTAGAGCCGAGGGTCTTTAGAGCCGTAGTGTGGGACTTTAGAGCCGAATTGGAGGGACTTTGGAGCCGTAACGTAACTTTTGTGTTCAGAAAATTCATAAAAAAATAAAATTAAGGGACTTTAGAGCCGAACTCCTAAATTTATTATTTTTTTGTTATGTGCGTTACATATTTTACAAATTTAGTACATTTTTTTATGGAAATTAGTGAGATTTTGACTTGTAAAACTGTTTAACACCTTTCAATAGTATTTTTGAAAACCTTTTTGTGTCAGCAAAGAATATTTTCGGTAAAATATTTTCCAAAATATTTTTTTAGGCACTAAATTTATCAGCATTTCAATAGCTTTTAAGCTTTTTTTAGACTTTTATCATGAGTTTTAGGTTTCGCTTAGGCTTAGAAAACAAAAAGATTTTTTGTCTTGATTTTTGTTGTGCAAAAATTTTTTAACATAAAACATCTTTTATATTTTTTATAATAAATATTTTAAAAAAACGTGAATCTTAACCCTTAGCCATACCTTAAATTCATATAAAAAATCTTTATTTAAACAAATCAAAAATCGAAGCCATGTTCTTGCACTATAATAATAATATGAAGTTTATTAATTTCTCGAGCATAATTAATTTAAATTTTCATTTTAAATTTACTAATTTAATGGTTTTTAAGCTTAATTTAATGTTTTTGATAGTGTAATTCAGTTTAAAATTATTAATTTTTTAAAATTTATATGTAGAAACAGCCAAAATGATTCAAAAAGCATTTAAATTTGTTTAATTTGTTGATTCCGTCTGATCTGCACATCAATATATAATTTGCAGAAATTTGAGGTGGAGTCGGAGTCAGAGTCGGTGGAATTTAGTGTTTGCCAGAAATTTTTATGTGTTATGGTATGGAAATGTTTTAATATTACTTGTATATTGTTTTACTATTGTTTGCAAACGCATTTTTCATTTCGGCTCTAAAGTCTCTGCCGCGGCTCTAAAGTCCCCAGGTCTGGCTCTAAAGTCCCGGCTCTAAAGTCCCTCGGCTCTAAAGTCCCCAAACCCCGATGTGTTATGTGGCAAGCACTAAAAGACACCTACTACACCCAAAAATATATAATTTAGCGAAAAATGTGCAACTCCTATATAAAAAAATACAGAAAAGGTGGCTTTTATAATGAGCCTCTCCATTTAAATGACACTCTCCACTATAATGGCATAGTAGCAGCCATTTTAATTCGGCGAGTTAAAATGGAGAGGAAGCTATTATAATAGCCATTTATTGACTTAATTTCACTTCATATATACTCACAAATCTAATACTGTCCGGGCCGCACGAGTTTCCCCGTGTTGGTTTAATACTGTCCAACACGCAGAAACTCGTGCGGCCCGGACAGTATTAGACTTGTGAGTATAAGAAGTGAAATTAAATCAATAAATGGCTATTATAATGGCTTCTTTTCCATTTCAACTCGCCGAATTAAAATGGCTACTATGCCATTATAGTGGAGAGTGTCATTTAAATGGAGAGGCTCATTATAAAGGCCACTTTTTCTCTACTTTTTTTATATAGGAGTTGCACATTTTTCGGTATATTATATATTTTTGCTACACCTACCACACCTACTACACCGACGGACCTAAGCAACCTAAGCAAAACCTAAAAATCAAACAAAACATTGAACTTAGCTTGATTTTAAGGTTTTGCTTAGGTTGCGTTGGAAAATTTTTAGTAACAAGCTTAGGTTAGCTTAGCTTAGGTCCGTCGGTGTAGTAGGTGTGGTAGGTGTCTTTTAGTGCTTACCTGTTATGTCAATGTTTTAATATTAGTTGTATATTGTTTTAATATTGTTTGCAAACGCCTTTTTCATTTCGGCTCTAAAGTCTCTGCTGCGGCTCTAAAGTCCCCAGGTCCGGCTCTAAAGTCCCGGCTCTAAAGTCCCTCGGCTCTAAAGTCCCCAAACCTTTAAATATTTTAATTTAAAATAATAGAAAATTAAAATAAAATTTATTGTTAAAAATGTTAGATTTTTATATTTTTGTTGCAGCATTTGTTTTTTTTTTTTGCAAAATTCTAGTATAAACGTGTAAACTTTAAAAACATGCAAAAACGGTGACGTGCCAAATCCCCATAAAAGTAGTGTAAAATCCCCATGGCAAAATTCCCCATAAAGTAGTGCAAATTCCCCATAACAATCAGAAATGCGTTTGCAAACTAAAATGTATTAAAAAAAACTAAGTTTTGATCATAAAAGCATTTAAAATGTTTTAATTTTTTCCTAAGCCTAAGCAAAGCCCTAAAATCAAGCTAAATTTTATCATGATAAAATTTTGTATTTTCCAAGTATCAAAATTTAAAGGAAATATTGCAAACGCATTATATTTATGGGGAATTTACACCATCTTATGGGGATTTTGTAACGTTTATGGGGATTTTGGCCCATGGGTAATTTGTCCATGGGGTTTTTAAGTAGGTATTTAATGAAATAAATATAATTTTTTTAAAATTATATGTACTTCCCGCTTCGATAAAACTAACACTGTGTTAAAAATCGCAGCGCGGGAAAACTTGCAGAAAATGGTGGATTTTTGCGAGAAAAGTCGCACACGAATTCAAAAGTGCGACTTATCTCGCAAAATTTAGTGTATACAGTCGGACATTCTCTTGTGTTATATATTCTTGGTAACACTAAACTTAAATCATACATAGGCAAGTTAGTCCGGAGTGGGGGGTTTAACCTCAAATTAGGGGGGGAGTTAAAATTCAAGAAACGCGAAATACCCATATCGTTTTTTTTTCTGAAGTGCATTTTACCCATATCGTTTTTCGATTTTCAAGGAAAAATAGGTAAAAAACGCTAATATTAGGTCAAAAAGCCCTTTTTATTATTTTTTTATCAGGGGGGGGGGGGGGGGGCCGGGGGGGGGGGGGGGGGTGTGGGCGGGGGGTTTTTTTTTCCTTTGAGTTTTTTGTTTCTTATACGCTTCGGTATGGTATTCGCTCGTGGTCCCTCGCGTTTCTTTTATTTGAGCTCCCCCCATCTTTGTAGCTAACTCCCCCCTGTCCGGTCTAAGTTGCGTGTTTCTGATTTTGTATTACCAGGGATTTTTCGCCCGTATGCATTTCCTTCTGTGTGCTCTGTCTTTTGCGAGATTTCTCGTGTTTGTTTTTTTGCAGATTTTGTCCATTTTCTGCATTTTCTGCCGCTCTTCCCGCGCTGAGGTTTTTGCTCGTAGTGTTGGTTTTGTAGGTACCAAAATATATTTTAAAAAAATTATATTTATTTCATTAAATCTATTTAAAAACCATGGACAAATTACCATGACCCACTGGTTGTGTAAATTTCATAAATATCACCTATTTTTATTATGCGTTTGCAATATTTTTTTAAGTTTTTTTAGAAATTTTATCATGATAAAATTTAGCTTGATTTTAGGGCTTTGCGCTTAGGCTTAAAACATTTTAAAATGCTTTTATGATCAAAACTAAGTTTTTTTTAATACATTTTAGTTTGCAAACGCATTTCTGATTGTTATAGGGAATTTTCACTACTTTATGGGGAGATTTGCCATGGGGATTTTACACTACTTTTATGGGGATTTGGCACGTCACCGTTTTTGCATGTTTTTAAAGTTTACACGTTTATACTAGAATTTTGCAAAAAAAAAACAAATGCTGCAACAAAAATATAAAAATCTAACATTTTTTAACAATAAATTTTATTTTAATTTTCTATTATTTTAAATTAAAATATTTAAAGGTTTGGGGACTTTAGAGCCGAGGGACTTTAGAGAAGACTTTGAGCCGGACCTGGGGACTTTAGAGCCGCAGCAGAGACTTTAGAGCCGAAATGAAAAGGGCGTTGAAACAATATTAAAACAATATACAACTAATATTAAAACATTGACATAACAGTAAGCCCAAAAAGACACCTACCACCCTACTACACCGACGGACCTAAGCTATCTCCTCCGCGTTCTTCTAAAAATTTTCCAACGCAACCTTTTATTTCTAAGCAAAACCTTAAAATCAAGCTAAGTTCAATGTTTTGTTTGATTTTTAGGTTTTTGCTTATTTTGCTTAAGTCCCGTCGGTGTAGTAAGTGTGGTAGGTGTAGCAAAAATATATAATATAACCAAAAAATGGTGCAACTCCTATATAAAAAAAGTAGAGAAAAAAGCTTGGCCTCTTCATGAGGCCTCTCCATTTTAAAGATGACTCTCTCCACTATAATGGCATAGTAGCCATTTTAATTCGGCGAGTTGAAATGGAAAAGCCATTATAATATGCCATTTATTGTTTTAATTTCACTTCTTACTCACAAGTCTAATACTGTCCAGGCCGCACGAGTTTCTGCGTGTTGGACAGTATTAAACCAACACCGGTGCGGCCCGGACAGGGTATTAGACTTGTGAGTATATATGAAGTGAAATTAAGTCAATAAATGGCTCTTACAATTGCTTCCTCTCCATTTTATGCCGACTCGCAATGGCTGCTACTATGCCATTATAGTGGAGAGTGTCATTTTAAATGGAGAGGCTCATTATAAAAGCCACCTTTTCTGTATTTTTTTATATAAGAGTTGCACATTTTTCGCTAAATTATATATTTTTGGGTGTAGTAGGTATCTTTTAGTGCTTGCCACATAACACATCGGGGGTTTGGGACTTTAGAGCCGAGGGATCTTTTAGAGCCGGGACTTTCGAGCCAGACCTGGGGACTTCAGAGCCGCGGCAGAGACTTTAGAGCCGAAATGAAAAATGCGTTTGCAAACAATAGTAAAACAATATACAAGTAATATTAAAACATTTCAATACCATAACACAAACACATAAAAATTTCTGGCAAACACTAAATTCCACCGACTCTGACTCCGACTCCACCTCAAATTTCTGCAAATTATATATTGATGTGCAGATCAGACGGAATCAACAAATTAAACAAATTTAAATGTTTTTTGAATCATTTTGGTTGTTTCTACATATAAATTTTAAAAAATTAATAATTTTAAACTGAATTACACTATCAAAAACATTAAATTAAGCTTAAAAACCATTAAATTAGTAAATTTAAAATGAAAATTTAAATTAATTATGCTCGAGAAATTAATAAACTTCATATTATTATTATAGTGCAAGAACATGGCTTCGATTTTTGATTTGTTTAAATAAAGATTTTTTATATGAATTTAAGGTATGGCTAAGGGTTAAGATTCACGTTTTTTTAAAATATTTATTATAAAAAATATAAAAGATGTTTTATGTTAAAAAATTTTTGCACAACAAAAATCAAGACAAAAAATCTTTTTGTTTTCTAAGCCTAAGCGAAACCTAAAACTCATGATAAAAGTCTAAAAAAAGCTTAAAAGCTATTGAAATGCTGATAAATTTAGTGCCTAAAAAAATATTTTGGAAAATATTTTACCGAAAATATTCTTTGCTGACACAAAAAGGTTTTCAAAAATACTATTGAAAGGTGTTAAACAGTTTTACAAGTCAAAATCTCACTAATTTCCATAAAAAAATGCACTAAATTTGTAAAATATGTAACGCACATAACAAAAAAATAATAAATTTAGGAGTTCGGCTCTAAAGTCCCTTAATTTTATTTTTTTATGAATTTTCTGAACACAAAAGTTACGTTACGGCTCCAAAGTCCCTCCAATTCGGCTCTAAAGTCCCACACTACGGCTCTAAAGACCCTCGGCTCTAAAGTCCCCTCACTCCGGCTCTAAAGTCCCTTTACCTATTTTAAAGCAAGTTTTTGATTTTTATATTTTATTTAGCATAAGGTCCAGTCGTGGACCACTATTTGTCCAGCCATGGAGTACTGTTGTTCCAGCGTTTTCGGCAAACTGGACTGGAGGTATTTCACACGACAAATTTCACTCGATAAGCTGTTTTTTCACTTGATAAGCTGTTTGTTCGGTTATGCTTAGGCTTAGAGAAGCAAAACCGAAAAAACAGCTTATCGAGTGATATTTATTAAGTGAATCAGAGTTTGCCGTACTTGGGCTTTAGGGCAAACACTAAATTCCACCCACTCAGACTCCGACTTCGAGGATTTTAGATTAAAAGGAATTTTGCGGACAATCTGCGGACATTTTGCGGATTCCCGAATTAATATCACAAACACACAAAAATGCAATTTTATCAATATTTGCAAACTTTTTTACCCATAATCGAGCACATTATTTGATTCTCCCAAAATTTTAAATTTTTTAAAACTGGAGTGAAACTCGAGTGAAATTCATCAAGTGAATTAGAGTTTGCCATGTTTTCAAAAAACGGCAAACTCTGATTCACTCGATAAATTTCACTCGATAAGCTGTTTTTTCGGTGTTGCTTCCTAAGCCTAAGCATAACCGAAAAAACTGCTTATCAAGTGAAAAAACAGTTTATCAAGTGAAATTTGTCGAGTGAATCAGAATTTGCCTTTTTAACATGCCAACTTCCTTTTTTGACATGAAAAGCACTAAAAGACACCTACTCTACCTATTACACCGACGGACCGACTACACCGACCGAGGGGTGAAAGCCTCTCATGTTACTAAAAAAATTTTTGTCTAAAAAAACCAAAAAGTTTTCCTGAGCAACCTAAGCAAAACCTCAAAATCAAACGAAAAAAAAACAAAAAGTTTCCCTCAGCAACCTAAGCAAAACCTCAAAATCAAACAAAACATTAAATTTAGCTTGATTTTCCAAGGCTTGCTTAAGGTAATTTTTAGTAACAAGAGAGGCTTTCACCCTCTTCGGTCGGCCTAGTCGGTCCGCTCGGGTGTAGTTAGTATCTGATCAGGTGTCTTTTAGTGCTTGCCCTGCCAACTTCCTGTTTTTTAGGCAAACTCTGAGTCACTCAACAAATTTCACTTGATAGCTTTTTTTTCGGTTTTTCTTCTTAAGCCTGAAAAAAGTAACCGAAATAACAGCTTACCAGAGTGAAAAAACAGCTTATCGAGTAAAACATTTGTCAATAGAATCATAGGTTGCCGTTAAAAAAAGGAAGTTGGCATGTCTCAGCTTTCCTACAATTAGACACTCGATTTGTGACATTTTTATAAAAATCATTAAAACGAGTGTTCAGCGCCGCCGAACGGGCTTATTTGAATGTCTTGCCAGATTTTTAATCTAAATTTTATAAAAAGTGATGTAATATAACTATCTCTCTTTTTTTGTGTATATATGTATGTTTGTGTGTGTTTGTATGTGTGTGTGTGTGTGTGTGTGTGTGTGTGTGTGTGTGTGTGTGTGTGTGTGTGTGTGTGTGTGTGTGTGTGTGTGTGTGTGTGTGTGTGTGTGTGTGTGTGTGTGTGTGTGTGTGTGTGTGTGTGTGTGTGTGTGTGTGTGTGTGTGTGTGTGTGTGTGTGTGTGTGTGTGTGTGTGTGTGTGTGTGTGTGTGTGTGTGTGTGTGTGTGTGTGTGTGTGTGTGTGTGTGTGTGTGTGTGTGTGTGTGTGAGAGAGAGAGAGAAAGTGTGTGTGTGTGTGTGTGTGTGTTACATATTAATTATATATTGTATATTAATATATGTGTGTGTGATTATTGTATATTAAACTGAATACTAGTAAATTAAAATACACAAAAAATTTTTTATATAATGTGTTCCCTGCAAAAATATGCTGCAATATTTATGTTTTTATTGTTTTATTGTATTTTTATACAAATATTCAAATAAATTCTAAAACTATCAAAGCACGCAAACACATGCTACAATTAAGCTGTGAAATAATAGATTTAAAATCGAATTGAACTAAAAACTAATTATTTTGTGTTTAAATGGGTTATTATATTTCCATTTAAGTGTTTTTTTGACTAAAATTCAATTGTTGACCTAAATATGTGTAAATAGGCTGATATATTTGCATTTCTCTGTTTTATTTAATCAAAATCCAAGTGTCAACCTATAAACATGTGGAAATTTCAAAAACATTCTGAAAACAACGTATCGCGCACAAATTTTGAGCGGCTACGTCGAATTTCCCCAGAAAAATAGTCTCGATTCCCCATAAGAGTCTCGATTCTCCAGACATTCCTATTTCCCCAGAAGCCGTTCTTATTTCCCCAGAAGCCGTTCCTATTTCCCCAGAAGCCATTCTCATTTCTCCTAAATAAAAATCAAGCTAAATATTATCATGATAAAATTTTATATTAAATGATTTGTTTGAAAAAACTGAGAGCCTAAGTCTAAGCGTAACCTAATAATTAAGCAAAACTTTGTATTTAATAGTGTGCTTTTTGAATTAAAGAGTGAAAACTTTTTTCTTGTTAAATGTTTTATTAATTGTATTAAGCACAATTTTTATGATAATTATGCTTGTTTTATTTCTTATGATTTATTGTTTAGTATTGCAAAACTCCTAAAATATTATTTAGCAATAAAATTTAGGAAGAACTTGACAAAAATACTTAGAAGCAATAAAAACCACCTAGTATAACAATAAAACAAAAGTTATATCAAAAATAGTAAAAAAAGTGTTAAAGAAAACCAATAATTCTGAATATGCAACGCCAACTGTATAAGATGTGCTTCTGGGGAATCGAGACCGCTTTCTGGGGAATCGAGACCGCGTTTTGGGGAATCGAAACCGCTTTTTGGGGAATCGAGATCGCGTTTTGGGGAATCGAGACCGCGTTCTGGGGAATTGGGGGCAAACTCTGATTCACTCGACAAATTTCACTCGATAAGCTGTTTTTTCACTTGATAAGCTGTTTTTTCGGTTATGCTTAGGCTTAGGAAGCAAAACCGAAAAAACAGCTTATCGAGTGAAACTTATCGAGTGAATCAGAGTTTGCCGAATTGGGAATTTGTTATGGGGAATTAGGACTAAGAATTTTCTGGGGAAATAGGACTACTGGGGAATTGCGACTGACCCTTTTGGGACTGTATATTTTCAGTCGCGCGCAAGAAAAACACGCGGTTTGTGCGCCTATCGCACATTGAAGCACAATATTTGTACAAATAATTATCGAGTTTTTAGAAAAAATATTATAAAACATTACTCTACGATAATGAAATAGAGTATTTTTGTATTTTATTAGGAAAACATTAACTTTTTTTTTTAATTTTAAAAAGCTCAGCAATCCAATAAACTATTGAGAACAAAATTTGATTTGATTTGACTTTGCAAACTAATAAAAAAATCTACTTCGCTTGACAAAATATTTTGTTATCATATGAATAATTTTTAGTTAAAAACACTGTCCTTATTAAAAATTTGTTTTTGAAATTAAATTAAAAATTTTACTTACATTTACTTTTACTCTTACTTGGATTTTTTCCTACAAATACTTAAATTAATTTAAGTAATTTCAACAAGTAGATTTCCTATGGGCTTGTTGTAAAATGAGTCTCAGAAGAAAGTTTTTTAACCCGCTAACACTCTAAACTTCATTTACTCAGACTAAAAGAGTTATTAAAATAAAAGTTTATGCAAAAAAATAGCTAAACACTTTAGAACGGAGGTCCAAAAATTGATGTTTTGCTCCGTTAAAAATTACTTTTATTATAATTTTACTCTTACTTTTACTTAAAAAACAGGTCTTACTTTTACTTTATTTAAATAAAACTTCTACCGTTATTTTTATTTTTACTTTACTTAAATTAAAATATCACAAATTACTTTTACTCTTACTTTACTTAAATTAATTTTTTTAAAATTATTTTTACTTTTTGTGAAAATAATCAACAATCATTACTTTTTACAACAGTAGTGTATATTAAAAAATAATAATTTAAGGTCTCTCCGGACAGTTTTCTTAAGTATGGAAAATCGCGATTTTCGGCATACGAGATCTCGTGAAATACAGTAATATTTCACTAAAAAATAAATATTTACTGCACACTGCAAGCTTTTGTGTCTTTCTTGTCTATGTATTTACATGACAAAATAAATTTATTTATTTTATTTATTTATTTACACTATTTATTTAAAAAAATACTTCCGATAGAGAGACACAGTTACCCTTTTTTACGTACGTAAAAATTAAACTGAATATTGATGTATTTATAGTTTAATATACAATTTTCCGTGAAAAATGGGGGTTAATTTTTTCAAAATTTCAGTGAAACTTCGATTTAATTTAATTTGGTACAATTTAAAACACCAGATAGTATATTTCTATTAAAATTTATAATTTTTGGAAGGCCATAATATCTTTTGTATTTTTTAACGCATAAATAATTCTGTCGTGCGTCGTGCGTTTATCGATTTATTTCGGAGAGTGTGTTTATAAATCGCTTTTAGAGCTCATCAACACATAGTAGCAGTGGCGTACTCGGTTAGCGCGTCGTTTTTTTGAAAGGTCCCGAGATCGATTCCCACATAAAACAGATTTGGCCACAATTTTTTTTTATTTTAATAATGTTTTTTTTTAATTTTAAAAATTTATTTTGCATAAATTCAAAAATATCATTATTGTAAACAGGATTTGTTGTCTGCTTTTCGCCAATTAGTCAAATTTTCGTCATTTGAATATCTTTAAATATTATAATAACCAAAAGTATAATAATTCAAAAATAAATTGTGTGTAAATAAAAATGGGTAATTTTTGCTCTTTATTGCAATTGGTTTACTACTGAACGCTCTGCAATAAAAACTGTCCGGAGAGACCTTAAGGTTTAAAGAATCGAAATATTGAAATATTTTTGTTCTGCTTAAAAGTAAAATTCTATTAGAAATTCTTTTAAATTTCTATTAAAAAATTGTAACCTTGTTTGAAAAGAGCTGTTTTTTCGGTTTTGCATAGGCTTAAAAAAAGCGAAAAAACAGCTTATCGAGTGAAATTTGTCGAGTGAATCAGAGTTTGCCAAAAAATTTTTGTTTAAGATATATTCACAATATTTTGTTCTATCACTTTTAACACAAATTTGCAATTATTTAATAGAAATTTAAAAGTTTATCAGTTTTTTATAAAAATAATTTCTCTGAATTTTGTTTTTTATATCTTTTTTTATCGTTTAATGAAATTTCAACATACTTAGACTGAGGTATACGGAAACCTACTGTAATTTGTCCAGATTAACTTACTCTAAGTTAGCCCCCGAGTATACCGTAGTTTATACGGTGTATACTCTAGATACACATATACGGGGTATACACCGGGTATACCCCGCTTTGTGAATTTGGGCCGAGATGTTTAAAAGAGAGTTTTCCGAAGACAAGTTGTAGAAGGTGAGATGTTGAAGGACGTAGGCCGGAATTCACAAAGAGGTATAATCCTCGTGCTAGCTTGGTGTTAGCAAGAATATATAACACAAGAGAATGTCCGACTGTACACTAAATTTTTGACCAAAATTTTGCGAGAAAAGTTGCACTTTTGAATTCGTGTGCGACTTTTCTCGCAAAAATCCGCCATCTTCTGCTAGTTTTCCCGCGCTGCGATTTTTAACACAGTGTTAGTTTTCTCGCAGTGGGGACTGCGACTTCTTTCGCACTCTATACTGCTTTATTCGCACTGCGATTATTTTCGCACTGCGAGCCTGGCCGCGCAACAAAAAAAATACGGACGCTGGTAGTCATTTTCAAAGGAGTAAAACACTTCGAAACTTGTTTTATTTAATTTTAAAACGTTCGAAAGTGATTTTATTTTATTAAAACTAAAAAGTTTTAACATCTTAAGGTAAAGAAAAACGACTTTTACTCATTTAAACACAAAATTTTCGCTCCGCTTTGTTTTTATTTTTTTGTTGTGCGGCCAGGCTCGCAGTGCGAAAATAATCGCAGTGCGAATAAAGCAGCATAGAGTGCGAAAGAAGTCGCAGTCCCCACTGCGAGAAAACTAACACTGTGTAAAAAATCGCAGCGCGGGAAAACTTGCAGAAAATGGCGGATTTTTGCAAGAAAAGTCGCACACAAATTCGAAAGTGCGACTTTTCTCGCAAAATTTTAGTCAAAAATTTAGTGTACAGTCGGACATTCTCTTGTGTTATATATTCTTAATGTTAGTTAATCCGGACAAATTACAGTAGGTTTCGGTATACCTGGGGCTAAGTCTGATAAAATTTCATTAAACGATAAAAAAAGATATAAAAAGCAAGGAATTATTTGTATAAAAAACTGATAAACTTTTAAATCTCTATTAGCAAATTTGTGTAAAAAGTGGCAGAACAAAATATTGTAAGTATATGTTAAACAAGGAATTTTTTGAACAAAAAAAAATTAAATTAGCCGCGAAACCTACTGTAGTTTGTCCGGATTAACTAACAAAGTGCTAGCACCCAAAAATACCGTAGTTTACACGGTGTATACACCGAATACACTAACACGATGTTTACACCGTGTTTATCCCGCTTTGTGAATTCCGGCCGTAATGTAAAAGACAAAATTTCCGGGAACCAATTGATTACAACTCAATTCATCAGCGCTTTCGCAGTTGCTCAGACTTCATTTACTCAAGCTAAAAGACTTATTAAAATAAAAATTTATGCATAAAATAGCTAAACACTTTGGAACGGAGCTCCAAAAATTGATGTTTTGCTCCGTTAAAAAATTACTTTTATTATAATTTTACTCTTACTTTTACTTAAAAAATAGGTCTTACTTTTACTTTATTTAAATAAAACTTCGACCGTTATTTTTATTTTTACTTTACTTAAATTAAAATATCAAAAATTACTTTTACTCTTACTTTACTTAAATTAATTTTTTTAAAATTACTTTTAGTTTTTCTGAAAATAATCAACAATCATTACTTTTTACAACAGTAGTGTATACTAAAAAAATAATAATTTAAGGTTTAAAGAATCGAAATATTGAAATATTTTTGTTCTGCTTAAAAAACTTTGTGTATTAAAAAAATAAGTTTTCCTACTTACACAAGTAATTAAATTCTAAGTTACCTAAAACAAATAATTTACAGTAAAAAATTAGAATTTTTGAAAAAAACTCCCAAAATTATAAATTCTGCTAAATTTTCTACCCCGCCCCAGCCCCGGAAAATCAAAATTTCCCTACCCTGGCCTCGGCCCCGGCATCAGCAATAATTCTGCCCCGGTCGATCCCTATTCAAACCACATATCAATGAAGAATTGTTTTAAGTAATATCATTGAAAAATTTCTAGGTTAATCTATATATGCAATAACTCTGGTATTCCGGCATACCTTTGGTGGTTTCACTACTTTGATACTAAGGCTTATAAGTATGGCAGCTTTAAATTTTAGCAAAATGTTAATTCAGCTTTTTTAAAATTTATTTTATAGGTAATTATGACTTTTCTAATTGAGGAGGCGTACACGCACGTACCTCTAGGAAATTAAACTCTTTAAATTTTATTTTCTCATCAGTCTCACCAAGTGTTTTTATTTTACAAATTATCACTTTTATTCATTTTTTTTAATTGTAAATAATAATTTTATAATTCAAAATCAACTTTAGAAGTTACGTAATTTTTTTCAAACTAATATTGTGACTCAGTGTGCGATAAGCGTAATCGTAATAAGCGTAAATCGTGTTTTACGTAAGCGAGACTGAAAATATACAGGCTCAAAATTCGTGCGCGGAAATTCGTGATGGCACGAATTTCATGCGCTAACTTTATATTCGTCTGAAAACATGCAAACACCTGCAAAAAATGCCAGAAAAACATGCCAACTTCCTTGCGCCCTCACAAATGAGGTCTGTCTGACTGTATTTATATTTAAATTTGTATTTAATGACGGTTTTTGAACTGAAAAGTAAAAACCTTATTTTTTTCCTAAGCCTAAGCAAAACCCCAAAATCAAAGAAAATTTTATCATTAGGGTGGAAACTCGCATTTTTGAAAGTACTTTTACAAAATCGCATTCAAAAGACGAGTTTTCCGAAGACGAGATGTTAAAAAACGAGATGTAGAAGACGAAATTTCATGACACCGTTTGAATTGGGTGCAAACTCTGATTCACTCGACAAATTTCACTCGATTAGCTGTTTTTTCAATCGATAAGCTGTTTTTTCGGTTTTGCTTAGGCTTAGGAAGCAAAACCGTAAAGTAAATTATTCTGCATTTCAATAGCTTTGAAGTTTTTTAGACTTTTATCTTGATTTTTAGGTTTCGCTTAGGCTTAGGAAAAATCAAGTTTTTTGTGTCTTGAATTTTTTTGCAAAATTATCTAACATACATTTTTTTATTATTTATTATAACAAATGTTTGTTTTTTATTATTTATTATAACAAAACCAAAAACCGTGAATGTTAACCCTTGGCCAAACCCTAAATTCACATGAAAAACCTTTAATCAAACAAATTAAAACAAGAATTTAAACCATGTTCTTGCACTATAATAATAAATGGAAGTTTATCAGTTTCTTGAGATTAATTAATTATATTCCATTTTAAATTTACTAATTTTATAATTTTTAAACTTAATTTAATGTTTTTATAGTCTAATGTAGTTAAAAATAATTAATTTTAAAAAAATTTACATGTCGAAAAAGCCAAATTGATTCAAAAAGCATTAAAATGTGTACAGGTTTTCTGATTTTCTGTTCATTCCGTCTAACCGGCACATCAATATAAATTTACAGAAATTTAAGGCGGAGTCGGAGTCGGTGCAATTTAGTGTTTGCCCTAAAGCCGGAATTCACAAAGCGGGGTAAACACGGTGCAAACACCGTGTTCGTGGATTCGGTGTAAGCACCGTGTAAACTACGGTATTTTTGGGTGCTAGCACGGTGTTAGTTAATCCGGACAAGTTACAGTAGGTTTCGGGGCTAATTTTATTTTTTTGTTCGAAAAATTTCTTGTTTAGCATATATTTACAATATTTTGTTCTGCCACTTTTTACACAAATTTGCAATTACTTAATAGAGATTTAAAAGTTTATCAGTTTTTTATACAAATAATTCCTCTAAATTTTGTTTTTTATATCTTTTTTTATCGTTTAATGAAATTTTAACAGACTTAGCCCCAGGTATACCGAAACCTACTGTAATTTGTCCGGATTAACTAACACCGAGCTAGCACGAGGATTATCTCTCTTTGTAAATTCCGGCCAAACTATAAATTCCACTGACTCCGACTTCGTCCAAAATCTACCGTAACTTACCGTATTTTTTAACATTATGCAAATTTGTGCGATACATAATGGAAATTAGTCAGATTTTGAAATGTTTAAGTCTTTAACATCTTTCAACAAGATTTTTAAATACCTTTCGGTGTCCGGAAAGAATATTTTTAGCACAATGTCTTCCGAAATATTTTTTTTTCTTTAAGCCGTAAACTATTTGGCATTTCAATAGCTTTTAAGATTTTTTGACTTTTATCTTGATTTGATTTTTAGGTTTCGCTTTGGCTTAGGAAAAATAAAGTTTTCTTTGTCTTAAATTTTGTTCTGTTTTTAGACTTTTATCTTTTAGACTTTTATCTTTTAGGGCTTTAAATACCTTTATCTTTTAGGGCTTTAAATACCTTTTTTTGTGGTAAATACCATGTTGTCCAACTTCCCAATATTTGGTGGATTAAAATTTCGTAAAGTATAATCATCATCAGTAAAAACGGAAGCACAGTAATTTCCAAAAAGTTCAACTGTTTCAAACCCTTTAGTTACAAAAGTCCCATCGTCTACTTCAATTGGTGGGATAGTTTGTTTGGTTCCTGGAATTTTCGTCTTTTACATTACGTCTTTCAACATCTCGTTACGTCTTTCAACATCTCGTCTTCTGCAACTCGTATTTGGAAAGCTCGTCTTTTAAACATATTGTCTTCGGAAAACTCGTCTTTTGGATGCGATTTTGTAAACGTACTTTTTAAAATACAAGTTTCCCGTATTTTGCGACTTAAAAAAATGAATCGCAAATTTTTTTTCCTAAGCCTAAGCAAAACCTAAAAATCAAGCAAAATTTTACTATGATAAACTTTTATTTAATGATTTATTTTGAAAAACTGCAAACCTAAGCCTAAGCGAAACCTAATAATTAAGCAAAACTTTATCTTTGTAAATTTGTATTTAATAGTGTTCTGTTTAAATTTAAGAGTAAAAACCTTATTTTTTTTCTAATAGAAAACAGCAAACATATAATGAAAAAAGGGTTGAAAACAAAAAAAAAACAAACATGCCACAAAGGCTTGTAAAAAAAATTTTAAAATTAACCAAATAGAAAAATAACAAATTTTTGCATGCCCCTAATGGTTATGAAAATAATCAATTTGGAATCAAAATAATGCTTGGTAAATTAATAAAGTTTTTTGTCTAAAAAAGCATAAAAAGTGTTTCGCTCCAAGCATAGACACTTTTTATTATTAAGCTTTCTGCCAAAGTGTCCCTTCCTGCGAAGGCAAATAAAAGTAAAAATTAAGAAAAAAATAACTAACTGAGTAAACATAAAACAAAAAAAAATTTTTAATAAAAAAATATTAATGACCTATCTTATTTTTAAGCTCATCAGTATGCAAAATAAAATACGTCCTTATACATACCAAAACTTATCAAGTAAATACAAAAAGAAAAATAATTATTAAGTTAAAAAACAACAACAAAGAACATGCGAACGCGAAAAAATAAATAAAAAACCTCGAAAACCTTACACGCGTGTTTCATGCGCTACACAGGTGTAGTATTAACATACATCGGATGATCAATAAATGGTATTGTAACCTTACTTAACAAAAGGCCGCAATTAATCTTATGTTAATAACAAAAAAATTTCTGTTGCACAACGAGACATCTAGAAGCTTTTATAATACAAAATATAAATTTTAAAGAACTTATAATACAAACAAGTAACAAAACAATTCCATCATTAAAAGATCCAATTTGCGTTCACAAAAAATAAAAATGCACCGTTAACTGGCAGAACCAGAAACGGGAGTAGTGTCACTCGGCGAACCGTGCAACACTAAGAGCACCGTTCTTTGGCCGAAACCAAGAACATGAAGCATAAGCATCAGTTGGAAAACCAAGTGAAGTAATGATTTATGGCTTAAAAAACCACTAAACAAAACTAAGCCTAAGCAAAACCTAAAATTTAAACAAAATTTTATCGTATGAGAAAAAACTCGCTATTTTGAAAATGCGTTTCAAAATCGCATCCAAAAGACAAGTTTTCAGAAGACGAGATGTTTGAAAGACGAGAATTCCAAAGACGAGATTTAGAAGACGAGATGTTTGAAGACGAATTGTTAAAGACGAAACTTCCGGACACCATTTGTTTTTTTTTTAATTTTACTATTAAAAAATCTATAAAAATTGTTCAAACCCCTTGAATTGAGAATTTTTGTTTCTTTATTAGTGTTAAAATTTTTAACTTTATTTTCGTATACTTTGCAAATTTTTTTGTACCCGGATCTTGATTTTTCATCAATATTACGTTTATGCCAAACTTTTTTTCTTTTGATTTTGTAGTTTTCTTATATGTATTGAATATTGTACAATTTTTTTCTTGTTTGTAAATAATTTTTTTCCAGGGACATGTCTATTGATTCCTAACAACAAAATATCCTTCAATTTTTGTTAAGGATTTTCTACTGTGCCACATTCCTCAAAAAAATTTTTCCAGTTGATTGTAGATAACTACAAACTTAGCAGATCATAATTTGCTTTTAAAAAATCAGGTATGTAGTTTTGAATCTTATTCTTAGGACTGACAAATTATTTTCAGGACGAAAAAAGATTAATTTCAGATAAAATAGTGTACATGGTCTGATTGTTAAAAACTGGACGCACCACTTGTTGCAAATCACCAGCGGAGTATTGCATATCATCAGCGCATGCATTTCTTACCAGCGGGGTATTGCATATTATCAGCGAATGCATTTCTTACGGACACCATAAATACAATTCCAAGTAATGTTCAGACTTGTATCTAGCTATAACCAAACTTTCATTGAAATCTGCGCTAATCAATTTTTTTAGTTTTCATTTCAATTTTATGATTCACCGGCGAAAGCCAAAAAATCCACAATTTTTATAAAACACACAATAAAATCAACAATAATTTTTGAAAAAACACAATAAACCAAATTTCTAAACAAAAGACATAGTTTTTCAAATAAAAAAAACACTGATCCAAAGCTTGTTATTTAACTTTGATGGTGAATTGACAACAGTAGCTGATGAATTAGTCAGGCAAACTGTAAATTCCACCGACACCGACACCGACCGGTTTTGCTAGGCTATTAGGAGAAAACTCCGCAGCTGACTCCGCAGCGGAGTTTAAGCCTACGCCTTCCTAAGCCTAAGCAAAGCCTAAACACAACCTAAACTTTCTTCGCGCAGCTATTTGTTAAAATTTAGGTTGTTTTTAAGGCTTTGCTTAGGCTTAGGAACGCATAGCTTTAAGCTTAAAAAAGGTTATTTCACTCCAGGTAACTCCGCTGCGGAGTCAGCTGCGGAGTTTTCTCCTGTTAGCCTTTTGCTACGAATTATCTTATGATGCGCAGGTCAAACAGAATATGGACCACTGTAAGTAGGACTGAACACAGATTTTTCAAAATAAACTGAGGAGTTTGAAACTGAAATCAAACTAAAGCGGTCTAATACAAGACACTAAACAGTTTTTTGACAAAATACAATCATAATAAGCAAAATTATATAAATTATGACTAAAACACATAAACAAATAGCAATTCTAAGTCTTTTGAAAAAGGAATTTTAGTCAAAATGGGATTTTTTTAGCCAAAAAATAAAAATATAATCCAGAAAAAAGACTAAGGTAGTTTTTTCTTAGCTTATTAAAGCAATAACACTTTGATACTTCACAAACGTAAAATTTTAATATGATTTGCATTTGTGTTGAGGATTAAAAACATAATTTTTGTGTAAAAGAGCAGGTAACAAAAATATTTTACCTTCGTGACCAAAAACCTAGTTTTTGTGTAAACAAGCTTGTAACAAAAATATGTTAACTCTTCGATAGAAAAAGTAAGGCTAATTCCGTTTTTTTCCAGATTTTTTCCTGATTCCAGATCAAAGATTTATGCATAAAAACATATATATCCATGTATAGGCAAACCTCTCAGATTCAAAAAACATGGGAATCTATTTTCTTTAGTTTTTGAATACTTTATTCTGATGAATCTAACATACAAAAAGCACATACATATTTTTATGATCTGCTAAAGACAAAACTTTTGACGGATTAACTGTCTGTTTAAAGTTTTTGTTGATTGTGTTGAGTTTTGCAAAATTCGCCGAAATAAAAGCAAAAGGCATGTTTTAGGGATTTTTATTCTTAGTATATTTTGAGTATATTAAAAAGCAATCATTAAAAAAAATAATGTAATGATTAAAAGAACATAAAAATCATTAAGTGCGTATTGAGATTCTGTTGTAACTTACTGTATTTGAAATTATAATAATAAAGTTCTTGATATTCGATAGAAAATTGATACATATTTTGATTGTTGGTGTTTACATGATTAAAGTAGATTATTACTTCGCTTAGTTTTACACTACACCCACAACGAAAAAATAATTGATAACTTTTATACTTAGGAAGTACAGAACTCTATATATAAACTTTTTTGTGAATAAATTTTTAAACCAGAGATCGGCAGAAAATGTAGAGTAGCAATATCAATTTTCGACTATAATTTGATAAAGTAGTTTGAAACCCGCCATTTTAGGTACTAAATTCCGAGCGCATAGGTTTATACCTGCAATTTAAGCCTTTTTGGCAAAAAATAATGCAACTTCTAGTGTAAATCTTCCTACAAAGAAAGTTACTGCGTCTGAAAATTAGGAAGATAAAATATGGTCTGCACTTTTCCACTTATGCCTAACTTTAATTTTTTGGTTCACATCAATTCTGCAGAATGGTTAGGCTTACAAAATACAACAATAACAAAGCCTTTGTAACAATTAATTTATTATAAACGTCCCATAAAGTTTTTTGTGTGACGAATAGAAAAAATTTATTTTATTATTTTAAGTTTAAATTTTACCTTTTATTAATTATTAACACTTTTAATAATGTTATTATTGGTTTTTATTAAAAATATTATTTTTTAAACTGGGCAGTTTATACTTTGGTTTCAAGTTTAGATTGTTTTTTCGATTAAACCGTTTAAGAAAACAAAATTGATTCTAAATTTGTTTAGAATTTTTATACAAATTTTTACACCGCTTTATTGAATTTTTTTGTGTTATAATGCTATGTGCAAATAAAAAGGAAACGTAGAAAAGTCATATTTTTTATTTAGGAGATTATTCAAATTTTTAGATCATAATATCAAATTAAAACAACAAATTTTACATTTTATTTTCTTATTCTTATTCACGATTATTTTTGCCAAAGTTAGTGTTTCCTTTAAAATATCTTTTTTAGTTTTCTTCAGTAATTGGTAGTGTCTTTACGCATTCCCCTTCCTATTTCTCTTCATGCATCATAGTTTGGCTGCAGATGGCTCCAAGCGGCCCACTCCTTCCTCAATTTTATTTTTAATAGAACCGTCCATGTCTTTTATTTCCTCTGCCGCTTTTATAAAACATGAAAATGTACAAGGTTTAACAAGTGAACATTTTAAAATTCTTCGGCAAACTAAAAAAAATCGTTGCAAATTCCTTGTTGCAAGATTAAAATTCAACTAGCAGATGTAAGTGTTAGAGGGGTTAGGAGTTATATCCCTAAAACTCTTAAAACTACCAATATTCCTTAATTTTAAGGGACACACCTATCCAGAGCAGAGGGGGTCCCAATACCAAACACGATAAAAATCGGGTATCTACGGGATATCCCTCTGAAAAACTCTAATAAAAAACCTCTGAAAAAGCGTAGCTCTGGTCCACCCACTAAAAGTCTCAAAATTGTGCCGACCTCTTGTTTCAAATTTCCAAATTTTTCACCTAGCCCTAACAGCCCCTCTCCAATTTGAAACCTGGTCTCCCTCCCACCTCAAAAAACTTTAAGCACTATTTTTATCAAATTTTTTTGCCAAAAACTTAAACCTTAACGATTTGTATTTTACGCCCTTTTTAGACCTAATTTACATAATATTGAGCAACAAAATGTAGTATATCTTATAAAAAAACACAAAACATTTAATGGTTTAAAACCGCTTTTTTTTTATACATAATATATACCACATTACCCCTCTAACACTTACATCTGCTAGTTGAATTTTAATCTTGCAACAAGGAATTTGCAACGATTTTTTTTAGTTTGCCGAAGAATTTTAAAATGTTGACTTGTTAAACCTTGTACATTTTCATGTTTTATAAAAGCGGCAGAGGAAATAAAAGACATGGACGGTTCTATCTAAAAATAAAATTGAGGAAGGAGTAGCCGCTGCTTGGACCATTGCAGCCAAACTATGATGCATGGTCCGAATTTGGGAATCGGAAAATCCGTAAAGACACTACCCAATTACTGAAGAGAACTAAAAAAGATATTTTAAAGGAACACTAACTTTGGCAAAGGATGATCGTGAATAAAATAAGAAAATAAAATGTAAAATTTGTTGTTTTAATTTGATATTATGATCTAAAAATTTGAATAACTGTCCTAAATAAAAAATATGACTTTTCTACGTTTCCTTTTTATTTGCACATAGCATTATAACACAAAAAAATTCAATAAAGCGGTGTAAAAATTTGTATAAAAATTCTAAACAAATTTAGAATCAATTTTGTTTTCTTAAACGGTTTAATCAATTCACAAAACAATTGTAAACTTGAAACGATAACTCCCAGTTTAAAAAATAATATTTTTAATAAAAACCAATAATTAAGATAGAGTTGAAGGATGGTGTAGATTTTTGACTGTTTAGGACTATTCTAGTCCCTTTTCAGGCTATATTACTTTTGTTAGGATCGCAGAACAATTAATAATTAAAGAGTATAATTTTAATTTTATATTGATTAGTAAAAATATATTTAATTTTAAATTGACTAGTAAAAATAATAAAAAAAAAAAAATTAATTATTAAAAGTGTTAATAATTAATAAAAGGTAAAATATAAACTTCTGAGCATAAAATAAATTTTTTCTATTCGTCACACAAAAAACTTTATGGGACGTTTATAATAAATTAATTGTTACAAAGGCTTTGTTATTGTTGTATTTTGTAAGCCTACATTCTGCAGAATTGATGTGAACCAAAAAATTAAAGTTAGCATAAGTGGGAATCAGACCATTTTATCTTCCTAATTTCGAGCGCAGTAACTTTCTTTGTAGGAAGATTTACACTAGAAGTTGCATTATTTTTTGCCAAAAAGGCTTAAATTGCAGGTAGAAACCAATGCGCTCGGAATTTAGTAAAAAATGGTGGGTTTCAAACTACTTTATCAAATTATAGTCAAAAATTGATTTGCAACCCTACATTCTTTCGATCTCTGGTTAAAAAATTTATTCACAAATAAATATCTAAACAGAGTTCTGTACTACCTAAGTATAAAAGTTTCAATTATGTCTTCGTTGTGGGTGTAGTTGTAAACTAAGCGAAGTAATAATCTACTTTAATATGTAAACACCAACAATAAAATTGTATCAATTTTCTATTGAATATCAAGATCTCTATTATTATAAAAACAAATACAGTAAGTTACATCAGAATCTCAATACGCACTTGATGATTTTTATGTTCTTTTAATCATTACATTATTTTTTTTAATGATTGCTTTTTAACAAACTCAAAATATAAAAAGAATAAAATCCCTAAAACGTGCCTTTTGCTTTTATTTCGGCGAATTTTACAAAACGTCAACACAATCAACAAAAACTTTAAACAGACAGTTAATCCGTCAAAAGTTTTGTCTTTAGCAGATCATAAAAATATGTATGTGCTTTCTGTATGTTAGATTCATCAGAATAAATATTCAAAAACTAAAGAAAATAGATTCGCATGTTTTTTGAATCTGAGAGGTTTGCCTGATAGATATTATATGTTTTTATGCATAAATCTTTGATCTGGAATCAGGAAAAAATCTGGAAAAAAACGGAATTAGCCTTACTTTTTCTATCGAAGAGTTAACATATTTTTGTTACAAGCTTGTTTACACAAAAACTAGGTTTTTGGTCACGAAGGTAAAATATTTTTGTTACCTGCTCTTTTACACAAAAATTATGTTTTTAATCCTCAACACAAATGCAAATCATATTAAAATTTTACGTTTGTGAAGTATCAAAGTGTTATTGCTTTAATAAGCTAAGAAAAAACTACCTTAGTCTTTTTTCTGGATTATATTTTTATTTTTTGGCTAAAAAAATCCCATTTTGACTAAAATTCCTTTTTCAAAAGACTTAGAATTGCTATTTGTTTATGTGTTTTAGTCATAATTTATATAATTTTGCTTATTATGATTGTATTTTGTCAAAAAACTGTTTAGTGTCTTGTATTAGACCGCTTTAGTTTGATTTCAGTTTCAAACTCCTCAGTTTATTTTGAAAAATCTGTGTTCAGTCCTACTTACAGTGGTCCATATTCTGTTTGACCTGCGCATCATAAGATAATTCGTAGCAAAAGGCTAACAGGAGAAAACTCCGCAGCTGACTCCGCAGCGGAGTTACCTGGAGTGAAATAACCTTTTTTAAGCTTAAAGCTATGCGTTCCTAAGCCTAAGCAAAGCCTTAAAAACAACCTAAATTTTAACAAATAGCTGCGCGAAGAAAGTTTAGGTTGTGTTTAGGCTTTGCTTAGGCTTAGGAAGGCGTAGGCTTAAACTCCGCTGCGGAGTCAGCTGCGGAGTTTTCTCCTAATAGCCTAGCAAAACCGGTCGGTATATGCCTGGGGCTGTTAAAATTTCATTGAACGACAAAAAAGATATAAAAACAAAATTTAGAGGAATTATTTGTATAAAAACACAATAAACTTTTAAATCTCTATTAAATAATTTCAAATTTGTAAAAAAAGTGGCAGAACAAAATATTGTAAATATATGTTAAACAAGGAATTTTTCAAACAAAAAAAAAATAAAATTATCCAGGAAACCTACTGTAACTTGTCCAGATTAACTAACACCGTGCTAGCACCCAAAAATACCATAGTTTACACGGTGTAAACACTGAATACACTAATACCGAATACCGAATACCGTGTTTATCCCGCTTTGTGAATTCCGGCCCAGATTCTTTGTGTTCATGATCACAAAAAAGCGAAAATAAGGTAAAAATAGCTCTAAAATGGCTTAAAATACATTGAAATAGGCTAAAAACTGCAAAAAAATCGCGATGGTGGCGTCATCATAGCCATAGGTCAAAAATGGTGGGCCGGAATTCACAAAGCGGGGTATACACCATGCATGTGTATCCGGTGTATACACCGTGTAAACTACGGTATATTTGGGGGCTAGCACGGTGTTAACTTGTCCGGATTACCTAACACCGTGCTAGCCCCCAAATATACCGTAGTTTATACGGTGTATATTCTTTTTATATATTTTTTTATTTTCAATGAAATTTTAACAGCCCCAGGCATATGGAAACCTACTGTAATTTGTCCGGATTAACTAACACCGAGCTAGCCCGAGGATTATCCCTCTTTGTGAATTCCGACCCTGGTGTTTTAAAACGTAATAAAGTAGGTAATTGGGATGGTGGAATGAGCTGAGTCAAAATTTTTTTTTTAAAAATAAATTAAAGATTTTAAATCAAATCGACAACACCAAAACATAATTTTGACAACATCTGAACAAATAAATCGGACAATATGAGCACAATATCGTCAAGTGCAGGAACTACAGGCCGTCAATCTACGCTAGGCAGGCAACATGCTGGTCCGGGGGCTCCCCCGCACAAGAAAGACCCCACTGTTCTTGAGAAAATCAGCACTCTGGGACGAAAAAAGAAGACAAAAGAAGAAGAGGAAGAAGCTGAGTTAGTCGAGCGAGAGGGCAGACATGCTATAGATTCCTCAGGTAATTATTTATTTTCAATTTTCTGACATTGATAAAAAAATTAATTTGTTAAAAAAAAACTAAAACTTTTTAGGTTTGGGGAGTTTATACTGTCGTAGTGCTGTGTTGATATAATTTTCTGTCAGTGGCGGAAATCAAAAATTTGCATAAAATTTATATGGAGTACTGCGGCGGTCTAATACTCGGCGGTCTAATGCTCGGCGTTTAAGTGCGCGGCGTTCTAATGCTGGCGGTCAAATGCTCGGCGATCAAGTGCTGGCGTTCAAATTTCCGGACACCGTTTTATTGCCCCCCGCCAAAAAATGAAAATGTACCCTAAAATTACGACGCCATTTTTGACCTATGATGCGCCATCATCGTAAATTTTTTGCAGTTTTTAGCCTATTTGAATGTATTTTAAGACATTTTAGATTTAGGCTTATTTTTACCTTATTTTCGCTTTTTTCTCCCTTTTTCCCTTTTTCCTTCTTTTTCCTCTTTTTTCTCATTTTTTCTTTTTTTTTTCTTTCCCCTTGCTTGCCCCCCCCGTTTTATTGCCCCCCTGTTTCAAAAAAGTAACCCCCCTGTTCCCCCCGTTTTGGAATTGCCCTCCCCCCAATAAAACGACGCGGAGGGGGCAGTGCACAGGTCTGGCTGGGCGGGCTACACACACGTTCTATTTGCTTCGTTTTTTGCTGTGTTTTGCTCATTTGTGCTCTCCTCCGCTCGAAAACCAACTAATACTAATAATTTTTTGTTATTTGTGACTAATTTTCGTAACGGTACAAGTCCCATACGTGTACCAATTGTCGATTTGACCGATCACAAAGTAAAATACGCATTTAAAATATTTTATACCCCAGATAAGACACGTAGAAAATCATTTTTGAGGTTATTTTTTCGATTGAAATCTTCCGTAAAAAGCTATGAGCCCATTTACAGCCAATTTTGGTACGTACTATTTATGCTGTTAAGGAAAATTTTTTTAAAAATTTTTTTCTAATATCTACCATTTTTGTATGACAACCAGTTAAATAAGGGCTAAATTTAAATTTTGAAAAAAAAAATTTGTAAAAAACATAATCTTCAAATAAAAAATATGTCAAAATACAATTTAGCTTGATTTTTAGGTTTTGCTTAGGCTTAGAATAACTAATATTAGCAAAAATAAGCTTAAATTAACTTTAAAACCTAAATAAAAAATTGTTGTCCATGTTTTTGGTGGTCTATGTGACCAACAAATTTTTAAATTTTTTAGATGTTTTTAAATTTTTCAGATTTTTAGCAATGTAAAATATAATTTTTAATTTATTTGTTGCTTAACAATTTTTTTTTCTTAACAACATAAATTGGACATACCAAAAATAGGTAATTTTTGGGCTTAATTGGCTCATAACTTTTACAGAAGGCTTAAATCGAGAAAATAACCTCAAAATTAAGTTCTACCGGTTTGATTTAAGGGAATAAAGATGTTTCACGTGCGTATTTTACTTTTTGATCAGTCGAATTGATAATTAGTACACGTATAGGACTTGTACCTTTTGTAACATCTTTGCAGTTTTATTCTATCTTGTCAAAACTAAGCCCATTTTTTTATTACCTATTTTTACTTAAATTTAACTTTTTTGCACTTTTTCTTTTCTGCGTGCTTGTTTCACTTTAATTGTCTTTTTTTGATTGCTCAAATGGATAAGTGGGGTACACGTAATTTTACTAAAACCATGTTGAACTTTTTGCCTTAAAACCATGTTGAAACCTTGACAAAATGATATGGAAAAAGACAAGAAGTTCTTCTTTGACAAGCTGTCCCATTAGTTTACAAGAAAAAGATGTAAGTAAAATTGGAGGATAATTTTCTTTTAGGCTTTTGGTGCCTTTTAAACAGTAAGTTTAATAAAACTATTTTCCAATCAAGTAGTAATTTTTCAAAATCAAAAGACATCTAAAAGATTATTGCCAAAGGTTCAGCAATAACTTTAGCCAAGCCTTTTAAAAAGTAAGCTGGAAAACAGTCAGGTGGTTGAGACAATTTGTTTGGGAGCTTTTTTAGGGCTTTAAATACCTTTTTTGTGGTAAATAACATGTTGTCCAACTTCCCAATATTTGGTGGATTAAATTAAAATTTGGTAAATTATTATCATCATCAGTAAAAACGGAAGCAAAATAATTGCCAAAATGTTGAACTTTTTCAAACTCTTCAGTTACAAAAGTCCCATCGTCTCATTTAATTGGTGAGATAGTTTGTTTTGTTTTAATTTTACTATTAACAAATTTATAAAAATTGTTTAAACCCCCTGAATTTAAAATTTTTGTTTCTTTATTAGTGTTAAAATCTCTAACTTTATTTTTTGTATACTTTCGAAATTTTTTTTGTACTCTGATCTTGATTTTTCATCAATATTATGCTTATGCCAAAGTTTTGTCCTTTGATTTTATAGTTTTCTTATATGTATTGGATACTGTACAATTTTTTTTCTTGTTTGTAAATAATTTTTTTACAGGGACATGTACATGTGTATTGATTCCTAACAACAAAATATCCTTGAATCTCTGCCAAGCATTTTCTACTGTGCCACATTCCTCAAATAAAATTTTCCAGTTGATTGTAGATAAGTACAAACTTTGCATATCATAATCTGCTTTTTAAAAATCGAGGTATGTAGTTTTGAATCTTATTTTCAGGACTGTCAAATATTTTAAGATTAATTTCAGATAAAATAGTGTCATGGTCTGATTGTGAAAAACTGGGCGCAACATTGACATTATTGAAAATTTCTCTATCATTCTTGAACAAAAGATCCAGATAATTATTCTCACGAGTTGGTTGTGAAACAAGCTGATACATACCTAGCTCAATAAGAAACTCAAACCAATTATTTTCATTTTGCGTGTTTGAAGTTATTTTATCTGAAAACCAATCTACCCCTGGCAGATTGAAATCTCCAGTTAAAACAATGGTTCCTACAAAGTTTTCTGTTAAATTCCTAATTAGCTCAAATATTAAATTGTCTTTTTCTTTGCTAGTACTAGGTTCTTTCTAAATAGCAATGATTCTCAGTTTAGATGACTTCTGTAGAAGAAGAATGTCAACCGCTACTAGTTCTATTGCTTCATACTTTTCCTCCATTTCAACTTCAACTACTCTAAAAATATTTTTCCTCAATAGAACTACTCCACCTCCTCAATGCTGCTGTCAATCCCTTTGATAAACATTAAATTCTCTATTTTTGATGATCATTGCATTAGAAGTTGTTTCAATGAGCCATGTTTCACAAATAAAGCAGATATCAACATCACCATAGATAAGGCTATCTCCTGAAATAGTTAGTTAGCATAGCCAGTGTTTTCAGGTAATTTCCTCCAGAAATGCTGCTGCCTTTGCGGGTTAAAACCATAGGTCTTCTACTCTTAGTGTGATAGGATTTTTGGTGCAGTTGAAAAGGTGGTGGACATCATGAGGTTTCTGGTGGCATTTTGGGCATTAATTTTTGATTAGTAGGTTTATTCTTGATTTGTATGAATTTAGATGATGACAAAATCCGGATCTTAGTTGTGACAGGAGTGTTCTTAATTTTCTTGAAAGGTGTTGTTCGCTTTTGTGTATTTCATGGGGTTTGCTTTATAGTAGAGGATTGGGTTGGAGTTGAGATAGAGATTCTTTTACAAAATAGGTGTGAATGTTAGTCCAGATGGCTTTTTCGGTGAGAGTTGGGTTGAAGAAACTTTCTGCTATGGGGCCATATTTTGATTGGAGGGTGTGTTTCATTTCTCTTAACCTAGATTTGTTTGCTGTGATTTTGTTGAATGGGTGAGTCTGTTGCATAGTCTTGGCGAGAAATTGTGTTGCAAGGAGAGATGTGTGGTTTTCAATTGGTAGTACTTTAGTTTCTTGATGAAGATGATCTAGTGAGGCCATTTTGTGGCAACCAGTTGCTATCCTGAGGGCTGAGTTTTGTGTTGATTGAAGTTTCTGGTAATGGGATTTTGAAAGGTTTGGTGACCATATTGGTGTTCCGTAGTTGAGGATGGGTCGCCCTATAGCTTTGTATGATGCTACTATTGTTTCTTTTTGTTGTCCCCAGCTGGTCCCAGCTAGGGCTTTGAGGATGCTATTGCGATTAGATGCCCTGTTGTTGATGGTGGTGATGTGGTTGTTGAAGGTTAGTTTTTGATCAAAAGTGACACCTAGAATTTTGGGGTTTTTGTTGAGCGGTAAAAGTTGGTTTTGTATGGTCACGTTTGGGTGGTAGTTGTATTCTTGTAAAGATGGAGAGAAAAGTGTAACTGTTGATTTTTCTGTTGATAGTTTAAGGTGGTTGAGATTCAGGTATTGATAGAGTGTTGAGATAATTGGTAAGATTTGTTTCCATATTGGTTATGTCGTTTCTAGTGGAGTAGACTGTGGTGTCATTGGCATAGGAGACGATTTTGACACCGGCAGGCAGACCTGTGCACGGTCTAAAAATGCCCCCCATTTTATTGGAGGATTTGCCCCCCCCCCGTTTTATTGCCCCCCCCCCCCCGCCAAAAAATGAAAAAGTACCCTAAAAATATGACGCCATTTTTGACCTATGATGACGCCATCATCGCGAATTTTTTGCAGTTTTTAGCCTATTTTAATGTATTTTAAGCCATTTTAGACCTATTTTTACCTTATTTCCGCTTTTTTTGTCCCTTTTTTCCCTTTTCCCTTCTTTTTTTCTCCTTTTTTTTCTTTTTTTTTCTTTCCCCCCTGCTTGCCCCCCCCATTTTATTGCCCCCCCTGTTTCAAAAAAGTTGCCCCCCCCCCCCGCCCCCCCAATTTTGGAATTGCCCCCCCCCCCGTTTTAACCTGGGGGGCAGTGCACATGTCTGGGCAGGTGGGGGAGGTATGTCCAACATGTAGAAGTTGAAGAGGGTTGGTGAAATGACTGAGCCCTGAGGCACGCCTGTTTGTACTATTCTGGGTTTAGAGATTGAGTCTCTGAATGAAGTTTTGTTGATTCTCATTCTGCCTTTGAGATAACCACTTAGCCATCTGATTAGATAGGCTGGGAGTGTGCTGTTTACTATCTTGTTGATTAAAATTTCTATACTGATGGTGTCAAAGGCCTTGGTAAGGTCCAAGGCTGCAACTATTGTAGCGGCTTCCACGCAGCGACACTGCCCAGATCCAGCAATGGAAATGGTCAACAGCTCTACCTCTTTTCCAGTCAACTCGGACGATTTCCGCCACTGCTGACT